>JACXGI010004958.1:0-27419 GCA_016801175.1 Esox masquinongy
AGGGGCTGAATAATTTTGCACGCCCAATTTTTCAGTTTTTTATTTGTTAAAAAAGTTTGAAATATCCAATAAATTTTGTTCCACTTCATAATTGTGTCCCACTTGTTGTTGATTCTTCACAAAAAATTACAGTTTTATATCTTTATGTTTGAAGCCTGAAATGTGGCAAAAGGTCGAAAAGTTCAAGGGGGCCGAATACATTCGCAAGGCACTGTAGCTGGCTATCTTAGCTAACTAGCTTCGCTAGACTCTTCCATCCACGAATCTCAATGTTGTGTGTTGATTAATATTGTCTTCTAGTTCTGTAGTTTTGTGTGTCAACCACACGGCTTCCTCCATGCACGCAGTCGCTTTTTTGTCACATGAAAGGTAATTGAGCCGATGTTACATGAGAACATCGGCTCAATGAACCTTCGCGTGTTATGTAGTAGCGCTCATGTGGTATCGGTAGTATTTAAAAACATGTATTTCGGTTAACCGAATACTATTCGAATAACAACACATACTATTCGGATAGTAAAATATGGTTCAATGCACATCCCAAATTTATAGTAGCTAATATTTTGATAACCATTTATTAAAAAGTAATGACGTGCGTTGCATCATATTTATGTAAACAGCAATCAATGGTATCAGATCATATGTCTCATATCACATGCAAATCTGTGGTATAAACCAATATTCTAATTATATGTTATTTACATACTAGATATATGTGAAATATAATTAGATTTATTTTTTTTTAATTCAGTTTGGGCCACTAGAAATACAGTCCAGGCCAGTAGATTTCAGACCAACTGGCCCGATAATGTCAGCGAGAAAGTTAGCGTTGGACCCTGCAACACCACATACACCAATGTGAGGACAGGAATAAGGAATAGGAGAGACTAGTGTGACATATTAAGAACCCTTTGGTATCACAGCTTCAAAGGGCTGCCAGGGACCCACCATAGCCTTACTGGAGCTGTCAATACTAAGCTAGGTATGGACGGATGCTCAAGGCCCTGGCTCTGGCCCAATGGACTCTGCCCTGCATCGATTAACCTACTTTCTTACTGTGGCTCAGCACTGCCCACAGCTCACTGTGATACACCGCCAAAGGGAAGGAGGTACAAATCAATACACTGTCCAGTGCAAGCGCACACATTTAAGGCCAGAGATATCTGGACACAGACTGAAACCGATTACACTGAGACGCATCTTGCTTGCTGCTTTGCCCTTTGCTTATGTAATCTTGCCATTTGGAGCCCACATGCTGTCATCCTGCGAAAACGGCCCAGACTCCCAAGAATCAGTTTGCCGAGCTTGCACTGATAACCAAGTAAGATTGGTTATAAAATGGGGGGCTGAGAATTCGGCAGCTTGTCAGCGTAGGCCACCTACATGCAGTATGGGAACGAGCACCCCACTTCAAATATTTAATAACTCCCCCCAGCCTCTCCAAAGAAAAACGCCATGAGGCGTATTTTGGACACCAGAGACCAAGTCATCAACCCCAAACCAGCTTTCTGACACACAAGAATATTTATGGATGTGTGCTGTCGACGAGACTACCGGTTTTAGGCCACTGGGTATCAGAGTGGCATGTCAGTCTTGCCTAGCTATTTAAAGGTCTGTGTGTGCACATGTCATGTTGATTAGGGGAGTACCAGAGCACTAGATCATACTTTGTTGGCAGAAACTGTTACTTTGCCTCTAAAGGTAAAAATGCCTTGCTAATCGCATACTTTCTGATATGTGCAGTGGTAAAACAGCAGTCAGCTGTTTCCCCTGCAGTCTGAGGCCAGTCCAGAACAATGAGTTTCCCCTGTAGTCTGAGGCCAGTCCAGCACTGCCAAGCTGTGATCTGTCTGATACCAAGATTTTTTTTCTTTGCCCACCTGCATGCAAAGGGCAGAGTATATAACCCAAGAATAAGACCTTTTCAAGGATTGATTAGTTAATGGAATGAGAGTCTAATCACATTAGTGAGCGACTACTCTCCTGCAATGCTCTTCCTCATTGTTTTACCGTTTATTGCTGCATGTTGACAGCAGTGGACACTGTCGTTAAATCGATCGACTGATAAAATGGCCATTAAGTCTAAATGTTTTTTTGCCATCGTTCCCTCTAAATCAAACCATCCATGTTTGCGATTGTGTGTCTGTTCTACTTCCAGTCCACAGCTCGCATGCTGACCAATGGCAAGGCTGATTAGCAAGACCGCGTGATGACGCAACCTACTTCAGTTTCAGAAGAACAGTGAAACAGATAAGGGCATGTGCAGTGTGACAGGATACATGCTCATATATGAAACACACTGAGATGGAGTGCTGCTGTTCCACTGTATCACCGTCTCACGGGTCTAACAACCTACCAGGGACAAAACCAATGCTATTAAATAACTGGGATTGACAAGGCAGAAAAATAGAGAGAGATGAAAGAAGAACAGAGAGGGCAGGCAGACGTGTGCGAGTGATGAGGAATATATCCACGTCTCCTCCTGGGTCCGACCCTATTAGGGAGTTTTTCCTACACCCTGTTAACAAGTGTTGCTCCATACTTCTTTGGGGTTTTAGACAGGGTGGCTATATAAGTATTTTGTGACATACTTGTAGTCGTAAAGAGGGCTTCGTAGATCCTTTTAATTTGACCAGAGACTTACATTAAGAGTTTAAAAACGGACACCCAGGTACCGCAATTAGTCTGGAAGTGTTAAATACATAAGAACACAAGAGTGCCTCAGGCCATACCATATGACCCGCTGTAAACAAGGAAAACTGAGCTGCCAGCAGCAGTGTTCATTATTAGAATAAGTGTTTATCTAACGGTATGATCAAGTGTTTCCTACAGGATTCTATATTACCAGCAGGGGTGAAGAGGAAAATGTATTTCTCTTCTTCATGTCGTTGTTTTTTCAGTAATAAACTGTTGCCTGAAGAACTGTTCCTTTGTAGTTATATACCACATTGTAGTTAGATACAAAATAAACATTTTAGTTGACCAGTTACCCATGGCAGGTTGACTGAGAAATCTTTTATAATAATTACACCATAAAATAAATAATAATTACACCATAAAACACCAATAACAATTGAAGATGCAGTGTAATGTTTTAAAAAAAAATAGACATTCCTTTAAAAATAAATGTTGAGTTTAAGCAAAAAATGACAGATGAAACAAATGTTTCACCTGCTCCTTTAAGGGCACACTTGCTCTGTGGTGCCACTTGCTAACTTGAATCTGACTGTTCATAGATTTCACGTGCCGCCACAATACTGTTTTTAATGTTCCTTTTAACACTGATGACCAACTGAGAATTCCACTTAATGCTTCCTCAATGGGAGCTGATGAAGACTTGCTTTAAAGTGCATCACTAAGGCACAAAACAGATACCACCTCTAAAGAATGCAAGAAATAAGCAGCTAAACCTTCCATCGGCATTCACTCCATGTTTAAAGTCATTAGCCCGGTTAAACTTTTAGTCTACAATAAGGCTGCGTCTTTACAGTGTTAGTGACCATGGCAACAACGCAAACAAGTGACGGAGGTGCGATGTAATCACATGCCTAGCTCAGAAGACGTAGTTTAAACTCAAAGTACCAAGCATGTGAATCAAACAACCAAAAAACATACAAGAAACACTGCAAGGTGATGTCCAGAAAAAAACAAATGTCTTAGAGGATGAATCAATAAACACTTTACTACGGTAAGCTGCCGTGCACGCATTTTGTTGCTGCCACCTTGCGTCATTATAATAAGGATAGCTAATCTCACTGCTGCTTTTGAACTTAATATCCTAGTATATAAGATTGTTTTGCCACTGCCACCTGTCGCAGTGCTTTCGCTGGAAATTGGGTTTTTAAGAGAATAATGTGAAATAAACAGCACAGGGCCGGAAGCTTGAATAATCACATAACAAAGGCTATCGAGGAGAACGTGATGCTCACTGAAATTCAGATAGACTGACCAAAGTGTCCATGCACAGAACATGACTCTGGAAGAAAGAACACAGATGGGAAAGACGGAGAGCAGTGGCCCTGAGGGTGCTGCGCAGATCTACCCTTGTAAAGATTAGACACCTGGTCCTGCTGTCTTTGCACTGGATAGACAGGATTGTACAACTACGGAAAAATCAAAAGGGCGGTGCGCCAAGGAGACTTCACGTGATAACTGAAACCTGGATCTCCCACGTGAGAGGCTGTGTCTTTAACCACTACGCCACTAAGATATACGTATGCGGCGTGTCAAGTTTGAATATTTCGCTAGACACTATTAAGCATTGTGTTAAACTGACTAACGTTTCTTATTAAGTTCCACTCACAAATAACATCTATGAACTGTATGGCACTGGCCGTTTTTACAGCTTATTAACCAGTAATAGGCTTACTAATAGGCCTATCTACTAACTTCCTACTTGGAATAGTCATAAAAATTTAGCAATTGCTAGCAAGACTGAAGATGAAATTTACACTGCCAAAGTTATTTCATTTCATGGCACATAAAATGTTTGTTTTTCTTTCATTCATGAATGACACTGATACAATAACAATCAATACAGGTGACGATTTATTACTTTTTCGTCAAGTGAAAAGACGAGAGAATCGGGGTAACCCCTCTTTTACTGCTCAAGGGGGTGAGAGCTACTGTATATTATGCTACCCCAAGAAGCATGCATGGACGCGTGCTTCAGAATATAACCGTAAATATTATTTTAGGCTTACTATAACGTAGCTACTTAAGGTTTGGCCAGTTTTTGTCTATCCTGAACAAATCCTGATGCGTAATTTGCTTTGACTGTGGAGAGCCTCGAACACTGATCCCCTGCGTGAGAGTCTGCCTCTCTAACCACTTTGACACTAACACCAACTTAATAAAAATAACGCTTCTTTGGCAATATAAAACAATTTCAATTCATTTTCTTAATTAAAACTGAATTTAACCTGTTTTTAGCTAAGAATATTGCTCCTTAACTCAAAAAAGGCCTCTCGCTGCTGAGCAAGCCCATTTGGGGAGAATGAGCATCACGGGAGACAGCATTATCAAGGCCACCTCACCATGCCCGACTCTGACGCGTCCATGAATGTATGGTTCTTTCTCAAATGTCTTAGCATCGATGACTTACGGCAGTAAAACGCATGCAGTTCTACAGTAGTACCAGACAGCCATGTTTAAATGTGGCTCCCACACTTGTGAAATTGTTTTGCATTCATCCCCAGGATCACCCATGATGAATCGACGACTCGAGGAGGTAGATTCTAAATCAAGGACTTTTTGTAATTGAATTCCTTGATGGATCGTGATAGCCCTGTTAATTATACATACATTATTTAATGAACATGTGAAATCTCTTTGATGCGTTCTTGCAGTGGTGGCAAAGGCAGTGAGGACTCAACAGTGGACTGGCAGATGCAGTGAGGTCTAAAGCATGTTTGGCCATGCCTTACTTCACATTTTTCTCCATTTTATAATGTAAACAAAAAAGACCTATCCTATAGATTTCTTTCCCTCCTTATATCGATGTCATAATTTGCCAATGATATAAACACAAAAACAATCAACAAATAATAACAATAAAGAGAATAAGACAAATCCTGGATTCAGATTGAATAATAACAGGGTGTAATTCACCAGAATCCCCACAAAACCCAAGCTAATGCCTCCTAAGCTCCAGTTTCATTTATCAATGCAAATCTGATGCTTTAAAGCCCAACAGACAATTTATAAACTTTCTCTAAGTGTAGATAACATCCATCCAATATCTCCTGTACTCAGTGGATTGATTTGTAGCAATTGATGTTTGACTAAAGAACCTGTTCTTGCAGATTTCTTTTGCCATTGTCTACACTGTGACTTATGAAGATAATGAGACTAACATGTTCTCTGCCTCCGAAATATTTATGACGATCACTGTTTTAATCTAAACAGATGGCAATTTAAATCAGGGTTACTAACTAGCTGGAGACTTGAGACACTATTTTGTTTCGTATACTTGCAGATATTGATAGCTCGAGATGCCACCATCCCAGGTAGCGTGCTCCACATTTTCGATTGAGCCACCGCAGAGATTTGCAGGTGTAAAACAACATGTGTGTGGAGTGCAGTGCACACGCATATTGCTCGATTTTCCCTTGATTGACACTCGCAGTCCTGCGCGGCACGCCTCGAACAAGCTGGTTTTAATTTCAACGCAATGGAAATGATTATGCAAACTAAAATAATTCTATATAGCATTTTATTCTCTCTCATAATGTAAATAAACCCTTAGGCACTAGGAAGATGCGCCAACTATTGCTATGTATCGCTTGTATACATGGAACATTATTGTATCAGCCCAAAATGTCAAACACATGCCACCGTTAAGAAATTAATTCAAAATTAAGCTTTCAGATACAACAGTTTTTCACCAAAGGTCCGTTCTATGGATACAACTCTGAAGTCCCCCCAAATCATTGCTCTGGTTTGAAATCTCTCATATGGGACACAGTGTAAAATCCAATCAACAAACATCAGCCTTCACCTCACCACCATTTCACACTGAGGGCTACCCAACGAGCCAGCCAGCTCTCAAACAGACACACACACCCCACTGCTATGGTTTACACTGGAAATAGAAAGAGGACGCAAACAATTACAGGCCGTTAAAGTGAGCTCAGGTGAAACAGGCAGAACCTGCTTGACTCTCCTGGGGCCAGGCTGTAGAGGAACAGGCCCTGTTGTGTTACTGATCAGGCAGGGCAACAGGGAAGGTGCCGGTGTACGTGGGCGTTATTCACCATGAATTAAAGACCGGACGGTTCCAAACCTGAAGGCTGATTAGCTAAAACCTAAGAAGGTACACCAATAGTACAAAAAAAGGTACGATTTCTTTACTGTTGTGATTGTGATTGTAACCACTTCATGATAGTAATAAAGGAACCTCTGGGGTTTTAGGTACATATCTGGCTAGTAAACTATGGCCAAGGGCTGCATTGAATCATGCCTTATAGCTTCAGTAGTCATCGCAAAGCCCTATAGAAATCTTCACACCACTACATTTGAGCACACTGACTTTCCATAGATACCAAATTTCATGAATGTTTTTTTTTTTTTTTAAATAAACAGAGCAAGCTATTTGTTTCTATACTCCAGGAGGAAGCCATCTTGGGGAAGACTGTAAAGAGTTAATAATATTGCTCCCTTGTTGACTTGACCAGTAACCACGTGGGCTGATGGGTAATGGATTACATTCCTGCTGGCTCACTACAGGCCTAGTTTTCAAAGCACTTTACATTGTGTGGATGTGAGACACAGGCCTGCCCAACACCTTTAGGCTGCACCCACCTGTTTGACATCTCAAAGAAATTCCCAGTCAGCACAGAGCATCCCTATAGCACAACTGTAAATCTGTCAATCAACACAGATTAGTAGCATCGGGTGCATGCTATTACTGCCATCAAATATCTAAGTCTCGTGTTGAGTCACTTTCAGCATTAATCATTACTGTACCTCAATGGCACATGCATTTAACAACATTCTCACTCAGCTTCTCAGATGTATTGCCAACCATATAGGGCTTTACCGTGATAAGTCAGTTTATTTCCGAGAACAGAAACATTGCTTGTTACGTAGTGTGCGAAGGGGGGGGGGGGGCATGGTAAACAAACACCCACTAGGCAGACTGAGTCAACATTGTGCTCCACAGGCCTACCTGTCAGCAATCAAAATCTGAACTTGCAATGGAATGCTGCATCTCACGGTTTATTGGCCTGTAATGACTCTGACTTCATTAAAGCAGGGCTTTCGATCAACAGACTCGGATACTCTACAGGATAACAGACTGAAGAACTACCTCCCCGGTTTTTGTGACTAACTAAATGGTAAGCTGTGTAATTTTATATCTTCCATTTACAAATGGTTTATAAACATTAATGATCCCAAATTAGTTTGTTTAAAAGGTTCACACCATTTACAGCCAATAAAATGCAGACTAACCCAATATCTCATGACTAACCCAATCTCATGACTAACCCGATATCTCACTGTGTCAATCCCCCACATCTTCTCTTTCTACTCTTCTCCGAGTTTCATGCTCTCATTGACAGGGAACAAAGTGCAAATGCCCCGGCCATCAGCACTGTGCCTTTTGCCTTCATCACAGTGCTTGGGAAAGAGCGTTGACAAGAGTGCCGAGAAGTAGGGCCTTATCAGTGCAGAGAAGTAGGGCCTCTGGGCAGAGTGTGAAGGAGAGAAATTAAATTAAGAAAGTAAATTATGTGATGAATCTCAAGAGTTCTAAGCCTGAGGCAATGCCTTTCGTATGTGCTGCTCAATTGGGTGGATGGTGAAAGCGCCAGTACATTTAGCAGCAATGTCTATTCTACTTCGTGTTCTTCTATTGAGGGCAGTGTACAGTTTCTGTGAAGAGGCTGGGAGCAGCTCCAGGGACCCCTGACTTAGCCAAGCTGTTACAGATAAATAGCCTGTCTACAGTAGCCAGAGCCTGCAGTCATTTGTGGACTGAATGTAGGACCACCAAATCACAAGGGGGGGCTAGGAACAGGAGAGAGAAAAAGGAAAGATGAGGGGGAAAGGTAAAAAGAGGAAGGGAGAATGAGGACAGAGAGAGGTATGATTGAATACCTCTCACAAATTAGAGCTCTAGCAGGGATAAAGAATAAAGGCTTGAATAACTAGTTGAAAGTAAAATTCAAACCTGATTAAATGCTGTGTGGGTGACAGATGAACACTGCTGACTGTGACTAAAGGTGTTGATGACAGGGGTTGCAGTAGGCTGTCATGAATATCTATCTTGAGGTAGCTCGCCTGAGGCAGAAATGACCTGATTGAATCAATGTTGAAGGCGTACTCTCCATTTCAAATCAGCTGTATGCTCCAAGAAGATATTTCCCAAGGGTTAGTGCTTGTCCCTACCCTAAGCATTAATCCTAAGATTAACCTCTGCCTTAACCAAACTGCAAACCGTTCCGTAACCACTTCTTTCATTTTCAACACAAACTGGTGACTTCAATTAGTTCGCCAGTCCTGCTCTCATCACAGAGTAAACAAATCACAGTTTCTGCCTTCAGGGGCAGATCCTCCTCCAGAATAAGATTTATTTGGAAAAAGACTTACTCATCACTGAACCATGTGTTCCGATCACCACAGTGGTCTTTACTGACCAGGGTCGTAAAACAACTCAAAGAGGAGGATGGAGTGTTGCAACACTATCGGCTTGGAACATCACAAGTTCTCAGATACCGGGTGACCTTTGACCTATATTTTGATCCTTACGTCCATTCTGCAACACCCACATTGAGTGGACACGGGGAGAAAAGGCAAGGCAGACATTTTGTAGGGTTGAGAAAACACTGGCCAGAACTAAGCTGAGGGTTCTGGGCTAAGGGACTGGAATGGGCTTGGTGGAGCCGTCCGTCAACAGTCACAGGCTACTGAGTATGTGGAATGAGGAGGGGAGCCCCTGGGACCAGACTCCGGGGGGGTGGGGTGGGGGCCCTGCACCGGCCGGTATCCGCTTACTTAACAACGGAGTGTAAGAGTCTGAAATAGGCCCCTGCCCCCCCCCGTCCTAGTTCCTGCCATTTCACACCACCACGCTGCGCAGGGTGACAGCAGCGTCATTCACACATTACTTATGACGCTGGTCACAGAGGGCCGAGGAACAAGTGGCCCATGCCAGATAGAGAGGCCTCCGCTTTGGGTCAGAGCTCTCCTGACAGGGGCCAGGCATGGTGCCTGGTGGAGGAGTACCTGAATGCGTCTGAAACCTCTGCGGAGGCAGTCCTGAAGATATTTCACATAGCAGGAAGACAGCACTGTGACCTGCCGTCAAGCCCCAGGGACAAGGACAGGCCTTGCAGCTGACTGGGTGAGACTGACTGAGCACGTCTTTCCCCCTTGGATCCTGTCTAGCCGCAGTCAGTCAGTCAGAGAGTCAGCCAGTCAGAGAGTCAGCCGACCGGCCGGTCAGCCAGAGGGTCAGCCGGCCAGAGAGTCAGCAAGCCGGCCAGCCAGAGAGTCAGCCAGTCAGAGCACACGACTGTTAGAGAGGCAAACACACAATGTCCTGACTGGGCTGTCTAGAAGAAACCAATAATACCACAAAGGCCCCTGACCTTCCCCTCTCCTTCTCATAAGCCTGTTGCTCTGCAGCAGAGGCTTAAGGCAGCAGCACTGCTGCTATCAAAAGTTGGATCTGGTGATGATGTGGACCGAGCCAACCGCAGGGAATCAAGTGCTCCAGAGACAGTGTGGAATGTGATTATGAAACGATTCAGAGCAAATTTACAGCTAGCTCACTGGTCAATAATTAACAGTGGGCACTCAGCAGAAAAAAGAAATGGAATCACTTCGGTGTCTCTCACACAGATGACTCCTATGGGTCAGAACTGCTGGAAAAAGTATTCATTCTAAACTCAATGTTGTGATTTGTTGGGTCTGTCACCTGGGACGGGAGTGTCACCAAACAAGGCCCCAGAAGACTGGAGGAAGCAGGAGAAGCCCAAGCTCTTCCATCTCAGTGATGTGATGTCAGTGATGTGTTAATCAGTGATGTGTTAGTCAGTGATGTGTTAATCAGTCATTAACTGCGGCGATGACAAGCAACGTTTCAATTTTCAAGAAAACCTCACCGTAACAGTGATGCTGCCAAACCGCGTCAGGCAGTCGTAGCGGGACATCATGACCTAACGGGGTCTCCAGAGGGTCTGGCCTATTTATATGTCAGCGGGCATGTCGTTATGAGTGTCAGCTGGCACCGTTACAAGGGGAGATAAGGGTTGTATGTGGGCGGCTTGCTGACAGAAGACAATACCGAGCAGCGACTGACCACTGAATGTTTACTGTTCCCTAAGGTCAAAACAATGGAGGTGGGAGAAGAATAAAAAATTCCGGACAACCGGCAAACGTTGGCATCCTAAACTAAACACTGATCAAATCCGGGTGTTTTCATCTGCATCCTAAGACTGCAGGGTCCCTTCCTCCCATAAACACTGTGGTCAACATGGAGGCTCTGACTGCAGTTCCAAGGTCACGACTGAAACTCAGACCAACACGCAGTTCAAGGGCAGGGCAGAGGTCATGGCACAATTCAAGAGCAGAGCACACAAACACGGTGCAAACACACTAAACGCAAACTGAAAACGCCAGCCAAGTAAGTGTCTGCCTAGACTCAACAAACAGGAGTTTGGCCTACCATGTCCTGCTATTTACAAAGCCACATACAAAATCATGAACTGAATATTTACTAGGGATGTGACAAACTGACATTTTTCCTTAACGTTTAAAGAAACATTTTCTTATTTGTTTTCAAAATACCACATGAACTGGTAGCTTGTTGTTTTCATCTTCCATTGAAAATCAAACCAGGACTAGACTAAACTTGTGTTACAGCCTCCAGTAATTATTAGGAGGCTAATAAATTGAAAATGTAATTAAAACAGCAAAACAAAAACTTATAATAAGATGATGCAGCACCAAACGGGTAGTAGTCTAGCTATGTAGTAGTCCAGTTATGTAGTAGTCCAGTTATGTAGTAGTCCAGTTATGTAGCAGTGTAGCTATGTTGCAGTGTAGCTATGTAGCTAATATTCAGAATGGAGATGGAAGGCAGAAAAAGTACAGTTAAAGGTTTTGTGCTCACAATTAGTCTAGCGGTGCACGGCTAGAGTAATCTCAGTTTAAATCATTCAAGAAAGCTATGGAAAGAGACGAAAAATAAGCAATTTATTTCATCAGATCAGTAGACATGGATGCTGTTTCAAGCGAAACAAATGTAAACATCTTGACTGGTCAAGCCAATGCCACCGATTTTGAATCCAACTGTGCACGACTTTTATATGCTAAAGACAGGACTGAAGTCAAAAAGGCCTGGAAACAAGCAAGAACTGAAGATAGCGGCAGTACAGGCCTGGCAGAGAAACACCAGGAAAGATACCCAGCATGTGGTGTTATCTATGGGTCCCAGACTTCAGGAAATTATAGCATGACACAGATATGCAACCTAGTTTAAAATATGACCACTACATTGTAAATTTAGGATGTCACGATACCAGAAATTTAGTAGTCAATACCAAAACCTGCGAAATTCCTCGATTCTCGACACCCAATTCGATACCACTGTAAAAAACCTCAAAGAAAACAATAAATCCCATGCACTTAAGAAAACAGCAGAGGCTAACACACACACACACACACACACACACACACACACACACACACACACACACACACACACACACACACACACACACACACACACACACACACACACACACACACACACAGTAGTTCAAATTTACTGACATGGTGACAGACCATGTGTCTGGAAATATTTAAAACGCTAACGTTATATTTTGATGACAGATGACACAGACTGAACGGTAAGGACCGTAGCCTACTACTACAAGCTATGGTTACATTACGGTAGCCTTTAGCCATTGCTAGTCTCGCAAGGCCACACCTCCAATCTTGTCTGGCCTCCTAGTGACATTGTAGGCCTGGTTTAAGAGGTTAAGCCATTGCAAACATCGTATGGAACATAGTTGGCCAGGCTACACAGCAATGCCAGCTGTCTCAAACAAAAATAATGGTGCCGTGTATTTCAGGATAAGGATATGACAAGGATAATACTTTGGATACGTTCTTAGTGTAACATGAATTGAAACTCACTGACCTTGAATTCTTTAAATCTGCATGTCTGTTTTTGAGGCGCTTCGCTAAGTTGGATGTGTTTCCTCCTTCAGTCTCGAAAGTTTGAATGCACCGTTTGCATAGTGGTTTTTGTGAATTTATTACTCCCTGATCATCCACCTTGAATGCAAACTTCACGGCTCTTAATGTTTTTCTTTTCGATAAGTCGAGGCGGAGCTGCAGCTGCTCTTGCCGCCATGTGTCATGTCTTGGATCCCCGGCACCTACATTTTATTAATATTAATTTCCCATACATTCCCGTTAATTCCCACAGAAAGTGTCCACCTCTGAATACTCCCAAAAATGTGCAACCCCATGTACAAAGATGTTGTAATTTCTAAATGGTTCATCTAATATGATTGAAAAAACTTGCGTATTATAGCACCATCCACAGAGCTGAAAAATGTAGCCAAAAAAGTATAAATATATTACTGTTCAAATACGCTTGGAGTATTGAAAATCAAATAATCAAGAGTTGTAACTACCAATGCGTAATCAGAATTAGCTAGGCCAGTGGTTCCCAACCAGGGGTGCTAAGAACCCTGGTGGTACTTCAGATTCATGAATCCATAGGCCTACTGGTAAAAGTAACATGAGGGGGAAGTCCAGAAATAGCAAAATTCAGCTGGTGGTACAGTAACCAAAAAAGGTTGGGAACCACTGAACATTTCTGCATGGGAAAGAAACAGGAAATAAATGGGAAATACGATATGCCAGCATGCTTCTCAAAGTTTCTTAGTCAGTGAGGACAGCATGTCAAAAGTGAGGAAATACTAGATTATATCATTTCACGCTACAATTATAGTCTTGAACCATTATGAAAATAACAACCTGCAATTTAGCCACTCCATATTACACCTGCATGAAAATGAAATTAGTTTGCTGTTTGGCATTACCCCCCCCAAATAAAAAAAATAAAAAATAAAAAGATAAAAAATACACTTAGGCTCATAATCTTTGTTTCAAGTCCATAACAATGCATAAACCATGTCAGAAGACCACTTTTCAGGTCTAGGAAACATCTGAGAAATATGGATTTAGGGGTGTAGAGACCCTTTATTCAAAATCGGCACCTTGTTTATGGACTAAATTCCATAACAGGCCCTAACTCTCTGTAGCAGGCATCTTCTTGCAATAGGTCTGGAGAACTGAATCAAGACAAAATCCTAATTTCAAATCCAAATACATAAAGAATTGTGAGATTGCAATGCATACTATATCATAGCTATGTATAATCCTGAACTGGACGAAAAGTGAAGCACACCGCATACTTGTTAGAAATACCAGACATAAGCCACAAACTTCTTGGTTGTCTAGAATTAGATGTGTCCAATGGTGAAATATAAATAATGTGACAACATCACTACACAACCTCAGACTTGAGTGTAACTTTGATTCGCTTACCATAGATGATGGGTCCTCGTAATCATTAAATAAGCCAATTTACCACTGACCTGAGGTTTATCTACTATTTAGTCCTATTTCCGGATAGCAGAGGATCAACATGACTGACAGTGCCTATATAATTAAAGTAATGTAGCCAATTGTGAAGAGATCAGTCATATCTGACCTAAACAGCAGAATGTTATCTTGACTAATGTAATCTCTCCCACTCTGGCTGAGAGTACGACCTTTGAAACTTAAAAGATGTCCTTCAGAGATTTTTCTTTGTTGAAAAACGATAACAAGTATAAATAAGAATACACACACTTAAGAGGATGAAAGAATGGAGCAAAATACTAGTGTTTTTTGGCCACTGCAAACTTTAAATGTGGATGCACCATGCAGTGATTGTTGGCCTTTTGATTACATGGGATTGAAATCTAATCAAATCCTGAGATCCGTGAGGATACCAAACCCGAGTACATATCTTTTTTTGCGGTCATTCTACCCAATCCCATGGTGACATTTTACATATCCCTTCCACTACTGTTCTTACCCATGACGTGAGAAAAGTTAAAGAAAATCCCATTTTGACCGACTATATTACATTGCACAAATACAGAGAACTTAAATAGTATTACCTTATCGGAAAACGAATGTAAACAAAATATCTAGGCCTAGCTGTGTTGAGTAGTTACTAAATTACATTACATAATAAATGTCATCCACTTAAACTTCATTGGAGGCTGCAGTCTGGAGTGTTTTGTCTTGGGAAAACAACAGACTTTTGTTGTCTCTGGATAGCTCTTTGAATGACGAAGAGCTATCCAGATAATTTCAATTAACTCAGAAATTGAGATCGAATAGGTTAAACTTGGTGCCATTGTGTATGCTCAGAAATCTCCCCACTCCCACCTAAACCTTTTAGGTCAACTAGTCCGCATGTGTTTGAGGTTCCTACAGCACTCTTCAATAAAGAACAACTGCATTAATTATGAAGGGAAAAAAAAACACAGGCAGAAAAATACTTCACTCGGGAGCCATCCATGACTTGTGCTGTACGCAAACTAACAAAAACAAATGCAAAGACAAATAGCACGTAAGAATGACACCGCTTCTACCAAGCGGGTGTACCAAATACGACTACTGGACACACGCTTATACTGAAGTGAGTTCACTAAATGAACTAACTTACAAAAACAGCACGGCTTTAAGCAGGGCCTGGGCTCGCTCAGGAGCCTGACACAAAGGGAGTGTTTTGATTACCACATCCCCTCTCGTTCAGTGGTTCCCAACCAAGGGTGGCAAGAGCCCTGGGGAACTTGGTTTATCCATGGGGGTACCTGAGAGGACTCATTAGACCATAGGCTTACTGGTGAAGTACACACGAGGGGGTACTTCAGTGGTGCTCAGTGTAAGTGAAAATTAACTGGGTGGTAAAGTTATTGAAAAGGGTTGGGAATTACTGGTCTAGGTAAACTGAATACCCTTCGATGTCTTTTTCGCATTGGATTTCAGCTATACAAGCTCCACGCAACAAAGCTTAGGCTAATATAGACTTAATGGGTTTAAAAGTATGTACATACACACATAAACATACACAGATGATATAAAAAGTCTACACTCCCCTTAAAATTCCAGGTTCTTGTGATGTAAAAGAATGAGACAAAGATAAATCATGTCAGAACTTTTTCCACCTCTAATGTGACCTATAACGTGAACAACTCAATTGAAAAACAACCTGAAACTAATACTTTGTTGAAGCACCTTTTGATTTTATTACAGCACTCAGTCTTTTTGGGTAGGAGTCTATTAGCATGGCACATCTTGATGTGGCAACATTTGCCCTCTCTGCAAAAGCGCTCCAAATCTGTCAGATTGCAAGGACATCTCTTGTGCACAGCCATCTTCAGATCACCCCACAGATGTTCAATTGGATTCAGGTCTGCGCTCTGAATGGGCCATTCCAAAACGTTAATCTTCTTCTGGTGAAGCCATGCTTTTGTGGATTTGGATGTGTGCTTTGGGTCGTTGTCGTGCTGAAAGGTGAACTTCCTCTTCATCTTCCTAACGGACGCCTGAAGGTTTTGTGTCAAAATTGCCTGGTATTTGGAACTGTTCATAATTCCCTCCACCCTGACTAAGGCCCCGGTTCCAGCTGAAGAAAAACAGCCCCAAAGCATGATGCTGCCACCACCATGCTTCACTGTGGGTATGGTGTTCTTTGGGTGATGTGCAGTGTTATTATGGCCAAAAAGTTCAACCTTGGTTTCATCAGACCATAACACATTTTCCCACATGCTTTTGGGAGACTTGATGTTTGTATTTGCAAACTTCAGCCGGGCTCGGATGTTTTTCTTTGTAAGAAAAGGCTTCCGTCTTGCCACCCTACCCCATAGCCCATTCATATGAAGAATATGGGAGATTGTTGTCACATGTAGCACACAGCCAGTACTTGCCAAAAATTCCTGCAGTTTCTTTAATGTTGCTGTAGGCCTCTTAGAAGCCTCCCTGACCAGTTTTCTTCTTGTCTTTTCATCAATTTTGGAGGGACGTCCAGTTCTTGGTAATGTCTCTGTTGTGCCATATTTTCTCCACTTGATGATGACTGTCTTTTCACTGTGTTCCATGGTATATCTAATGCTTTGGAAATTCTTTTGTACCCTTCTCCTGATTGATATATTTCAACAATGAGATCCCTCTGATGCTTTGGAAGCTCTCTGCAGACCATGGCTTTTGCTCTGAGATGCAACTAAGAAAATGTCCGGAAAATCCTACTAGAACAGCAGAACTTTATTTGAGATTAAAAAGAGTCACTTTAAATGATGGCAGGTGTGTAATGACTTCTATTTAACATGAGTTTGAATGTGATTGATTAATTCTGAACACAGCCACATCCCCAGTTATAAGAGGGTGTGCACACTTATGCAACCAGGTTATTGTAAGGTTTTTATTTTTCATTTTTCCCCCTCGAAGATTTCAGTTTGTTTTTCAATTGAATTGTTCACATTATAGGTCACATTAAAAGTGGAAAAAGTTCTGACATGATTCATCCTTATACATCACAAAAACCTGACATTTTAACAGGGGTGTGTAGACTTTTTATATCCACTGTATACACACATATATATGTATAATATTCTAATGTATTCACAAACCAAACAGTGAAGTGTAGAGTAGGCTTATTTTAAGGCCTGAAGACATTGGTGACAAAGATTCGTGTTGACATTCTTCATCTGGACAAGGGGATCTGACAGATTTATGTATTGCCTGGGGATTAAAGTGATACTGCTGTGGCTACATTGGGGCCTGGAGGTCCCATGGAAGCCACAGCTGAAGCTGGGAACTGCGAGGTAAGGCATGATGATACACGAAAACCCAAAGCGAAGTCTACTGAGACTAAAACCCTTAGCAAAAAAAAATTAGATGTTTCTCCAAACCAATCAGGTTGTTCAAGAGGACAAGTTATTGCTCTATTTCATGCCCAGGCTGATGTCACAAAACCTAGGCTAGTACACAAACAAGGCCTATAAATACACAAGTCATACAAAGCAGATATAGCCATGATAATTGTGTGATAAATTACCATGTCTCCAAGGGTCCTTGGGCTCCACTGCTCCAGAGACAATATCCTCATCAGATGGGAAAGTCACCCGCTTGCCATGCTTGTGTTTATCATCCCCCTCATCTGGAGCTGGAGTTAGGGACTCTTCTCCGGCAGAGACAGGTGAGGAGTCCTGTTCAGAGGGTTTCTCCGGTTGCTTGTCAGTCAGAACGCCGGGGGTTGATGAATCTGAATTGGTAGCGCTGAAAGGTGGTTCCTCTGCTAGGGACAGCCTCTGGACTACAGGTTCCGATTCCAACATGCCACTTTCATCCAAGCTTAGATCTACACCAATGTCCATATCCCCACCATAGTCCACTTCCCTAAAAGCAAACGCGGGGACCGACGGTGGTATGTCCTTTACACTATCTCCTTCGCGTTGGTCGTCATTGGAAATATCCAAAACGGAACTGACTATTGCACGGCTATCTGGGACACTGTTGTTCTTATTTCCATTTACTTCGTCGATTTCCAGAGTCTCAGTTGACCGGTGGTTGTCCTCCCCCCCACGCGGGTTGTCAGTGAGCCTGCCAAGAGAAGTGTCCGCGGCCTCCGTGCCAATGCCTTGTTTACCCAAGTCTCCATCCATCAGTTCCGAGATGCGGGGAATAATCTCGTCCGAGTTATTGGTGACATTGTCAACGACATTATTCTTAGTTTTAACATTGCACAAATCTAGAGCTTGCTCCTCGATATTCATATTTTCATTTCCAGGAAGATGGTGTAGTCAGTTTACTGTATTACAAATCTATCAATTTCCCGGGATTCAAGAACTCCACACTTCTAAAGACGTTCCGATTTTGTCCTTGAGTTCAGTCTAGCCGTTGAATGTAATGGGCGTCTTTCATTTTTCAAATCCGAATATAAATGTTTTAAATGCTTAGAACTTTGTTTTGACAATGTGCAAAATGGAGTATTAACCTGATTCCTGACAAAACTGCTGATTTGCTCAGACAGAGACAAACAACTATTTCAAGATATAATTTCGCATGTTACTGAAAACGTCCAAGCAAGCTGATTTGATGATAAACTATGCCTGCATTTTGGAATGTGTATAGCCTGAGATGGACAAAAAAACCCTCAAACAAATGTAACAGCTATCACCTGTTCGGGAACTTGAATGGTAGCTAAATATATGTCAAATAATCAGAACTGTATATGAAGGCAACAGCCCCCTCAATGATTTTGACGAACACATTATCTAAACCAATCAAGAATATGTTGTGTTACGTTAGTCTCCAGCTAACGATAGCTAGGTCTCTCAATCCAATAATACTATCAGCTAGCTACTTGTTGGGCTAGCTAGTTAACACTAGCTTACCACGATACCTCGATAAAGTGCATAGATGCATGTGTTTAATTACAGTCTAATAACGTTTCTTTGTCAGATCAACACCACTTAAGGGTGGATGTGAAAATATAGCTAGTTAAGGGGACCAGCTACCTTGATAGCTAGCTAAAACTGTACAAGTCGTTTACGGTGCCTCCATTACGTTAGCAAAAGTGAACTAGCTAGCACAAGCCGATACCATTTCATTTGCATGAAATAAGCTAGCTAGCTAAAATAGTTGCTCAACAATGACATCTAGGCCACTGTTATTGCATGCACCTTTCTGTTTACCCAAAGTATGTGTTTTCCGGAGTCAATCATTCTATTTTAAGAAAAATAGTTTCCGAATCTGTCGTTTGCGGTGAACACTTCGCATCACAACCATCCGACTAGCCAAGGAAAAAAAACAGGCGTCATCCGGACCTTGTTTCATTCGTGACCAAATATTTTCATTGTCGAGCAACAATCTCTTGCTTGATTATTTAAAAACAAAGAAATACCGCTTCTTATCATATGTTCCTCAAGTAGATCTCAAACGTAAAGATGATGTTTTCTCTCCTAACGTCAGCTTACTCAAGTCCAACAACTGTTTGTTGAAGCTAATGTCCACACCTCCATACGTCATCGCAAATGGGGCATGTTGACTGGACGCAACGTGTCAGAACACTGCAGATAGAAATGTGATATATAGAACGACAATGTAATTCTTATACAAATGAGACATATAACATCTATTTCATAAATACTAGTTCTACTTGCAGCGTTTTGTGATGTTGCGGGAAATGATTATATTTCTACACAATGATTTGGTGTACGTAGTTTCGCCTAAAATACAACTTACAAATTAAAAACAAATGCGTGTTACACATTCTTCTACTTAGATTTATTTAGAAAATATAGTAAACTGAAATACGGTTATTGCCTCGCATAATATATCTTACAACTATATATATATATGCTTATCTGATAAGAAAATGCTATTCACATTGACGAATCATAGCTTCTTGACCATACCACAATGCTCAACTAACGTTGCCCTATAGTGACATGTGGACAACAGAAATCCTTAAAAATATATGACAGAGTATACTGTCATTACTTAATAAGTTGTTCACTTTATTCAAATAGTATCATCTTTGCATCATGTAAATTATTAACTATCAAGGGGATAACAGTGACAACTGTATATACAGTCATCCCTCAAATCCCAACTCCTTGCAAACAAAACGGAACTGAGGTCGCGTTCCCCTGCTCAGACGTCGCATGCATCAACTAATCTGTTTCTGACATATTGGCCGCGCTGCTAATTCAGTATTTAGGCAAGGCGATTCATGGACCATTGGTGAGTTTATGCAGTCTTTACACTAAGATCATCGCGGCAAAGAAGTCCATGTTCGAGAAGATCGTTGCGAATCGCGCAGCGCTTTAGATTCTCTACCCTACCGGCTGAATGCGGCCTATAACATGAGGTGAATTCCTCTACTCGGACGTTGCTGACGCTAGACAAATCCTCAGCATCTACACCATATGTATGTAATAGCAATATGTCAGTCTATGACAGTAGATGCCTTGTTTAATGCATGCGAAATCTGAGCAGGGGAACGCAAAAATAATGTGCTTTTAGCTGACGTCTGACAAGATTGTACAATGTTTCAACAATCTGATAGATATGTTTTTGGTTTTCTCTAAAGAAAACGTATAGTGAAACAGAATTTAACATCCATATAGGCTACACATGACTGAACTGATTTGTTTTGATGGCATTTTAACAGGTCATTTTCTCAATCAGTTTTACACAACTGCAGTCTCCTTCGTACTCTTACCTCCTTTTGAAAAAGGTCAATGGTAATCGAGAAGCGACAGTGAGAAGAACTAAAGATGAGAAATTAGGCGCTTGATTTAAAACACATAGTCCTGAAAGTGAACGCTAATTGACATTTCGTTAACTACTCAAACATCGGTTTCGGCATCGAGGAGGCGAAGAGTACTGAAGATGAAACTGGAAAAACATGTCCATATCATTTGCAGGTTCCACTCAACACCATTTGTTCTATGTTGTTAACAGTGCAGTGTGATATGCAGCCTATTGCAGAATGACTAGGTCTAGGTAAGGACCATTATGATTTACAGGAACTACTTTTATTTTGGAATTTTGAGTACCAGTTCCAAGAAACGAAAGCTTTACAACAAGGCTCGGTACTAGGCTAAAATGTTCTCTTGTTTCTGGCCGACGACCTTGCTGAATGGACAGGATAAAAACGTAGCAATTAGACTATAACGCCACCTAGCCGCTCTAAAATAAAAGGCAAGTGTACTGTATTGTCATAAAGGCACACCTTATACATTATCAAGTGTGTATTTTCTTTATCTTGATGTGTACACAATATCCAAGTACACAGACGATTGAATGTCAAACATTTCCCGGATTTTGTTACAAAGTTTCTGATTTATTTTGAAATACAAATATACGTAGTTTGTGACTTTGACCATACTGATGGTCGAATAGTTGTGTGTTAACCACTCTTATACAGGAGATGGCAGTATGTTCTTGAGCTGTGCTCCTGCTTGTTTCATGTCTAGTTTTTCAGAATATATTGTATTTGGATTTCGCCTGTTTCATAGAAATGAGATGAATACAACCGTCCAATGTTTGAATTGAATGGGTACTCATATTTATTAATTACATTTCTATTTATTTAATCCTACGCAATGGAATAAATCCGGACAGATAACCTTCGAAAAACGGCATTTTAATTAAGCAATTAAGCAATTTACGACGGAAATGCACTTATGCAATATGTTAAAGACACTATAAACACATACTCCACTCATGGCTTTATTTACCACTCACTCCATTTTCTGTGTACAAATTAAATACTGCCACCTTCATGTAATCTTTAATGGAATATATTTCTGAAGTGCTACAAGGTCACCCCTCAGAGCTTTACATATTGTGGTGATGTTCCCAACAAGAGGTACTGGACCCAACACACACAACAATAATGGAAGGGTTCTGCCATGTATCGTCTAATGTCTACTATGTGGGATATAGAGAATCGGACACCCCCTTGTCTTTTTGCTGAATATCTTCTTTAGATGGTTAATTCTTAAACAGAATACCAGAGCAGTGTTAATACTGTCATGGCCTTCTCAAATGGTCTGGCTTGTGTATTGACCCACATTAGAAGTTCAGTGGATTTGTCTCCTGTACATAAGCACTGTCTGACATGCCGTGCGTGACCCCCTGCTTTTATAGGAGGACTGAAAACAGTAACCAGGCCGCTCTAATGTGTTTGGGATTCCAGATTAATGCTAAGAACAAGGATTTAATTTACAACTGGCGCCCTGAGACAGAACAAGACGAGAAACTGAGACCTCCCACTGGTGGACAAAGTAAATATTTTAACATCAAATTGGAAGCACTTGCAGAAGCTTGTTTTCTGAAGTCATTTCTGGATTTTCTCTATTTCCTCTGCAATCATTAATGGGTTGCTTTGTCACTGCCAATCTCCTGGTTGCCAGTTTGAGGAAAACCAATTGTATCCGCTGTGCGTTTCCCTTTCCCTGAAAGAAAAAAGGTGGAGGGAACAGAGAGAGTGAAAGAGAAAGACTGAAAGAAAGCGAGGCTGGTTTTGAATAAAAGTTCAGATTCAATTTAAACATGGCGTTGGGCCAATGGCTGCACCACGGGGAGACAATTTAAGAAATGACCTTCCCAGTGGTCGTCCTTGGACAGATAGGTCCAATCTGATTCAGTTCAACCTCTCATCCCTTTGGACAGCGGGGGATATGGGAGGACTCACCAGCTGTCAGAGACAGGCGGCTAACTACAGATCCTCCTGGACTTCCTGTTAGGTGAGTGAGTGTATGTAAAGTCTAGCCAGGAGTTGCGCTGTGCAAAGGTCCCAACACAATTTATTTGCACTCTGGAGAGAATAGATCAGCGTGTGGGACCATCTCGGTTTTCATGATGTTGGATGTCACAGACATTTGTCTTGTTTGTCTCCCACGAGAGCAGTCCTCAGGACAAGGACGGAAGGCTCTCTAGATGTTTTAGTAACAGTGGGCTGGTCACCATAAGGTGATGATGAGTGAGCAGAGTCAGACGAGAGACTAGTTCAAAGGTTGCGGGCGATAGGCAACTCATGAAAACCACATGAAAGTCATTATGTTCTGTCTGGAGAACTTTCTCGAGAACTCCAAAGAGTAGGAGTTGATTTCGTCAGCACTCAAACTCTCTCCAACAACTTATCCTTTGGTCTTTTGCCCTGAGGAAAACAATGATGTCAGCTTATTCAGGCATACCTGACATCCCAAACAGCCACCTGTCAGTCTTCAGTGTGTGGCTGTGGCTTGGACAGGTGTACTGCAGAGAGCAAGAGCATGATTCGCCTGAGTGCATAACTTCCATTGATGGCGGTCAGTCAGGGGGGGCCTCTCTGTCCCCGGTTGCTCGTAAATCCCAGAACGTGGGGACAAGGAGGACTGTGCTGTTACTTTGACTCATGCTTTTTTCCTCTCCTCTGCTTTATGGAGATGTCAGACGAGGATCGGAGGAGGTCGCTCTGTGTCCCGGGGAAGGAATCAATCTCCGAAATAAACCAAATCCAAGAGTCAATCTCTGATCTGTTTCACACACGCTAGGAAGTGCTGCTGGCGGAATCAAGGGCCACCAGATTGAGTCTTAAAAGGAATTACCCTCACATTAAATGAACAAGCCTTTAAAGGTTTTAGAGCCCTATTTGCAATGGCTTTCTTTATGGACCACATTTAACAACCATGTTTCCCTATTTTGCAGATTTACAGACGATTATGATTTAAAAAAAATATGGTAGCCATAACAACCAAACAGGGAGTGATCCTCACTTGTTTTTAATAATCTGTGGAAATGACTCAGTTACATTTTCCATAGACTGATGAGTCAGTAACAACACTAGCCTGAGTAGATAGAATTTATGGCATCCCACAGTGGTACGTGTCTCTCTCAGAGTTGCTTGATCCTGTCAGGCCTTACTGGTCCCCATCATATACATCTCTGGGGTTTCCATATCCTGGTCCTGGTGCCCCTAATTGGGACACAGCACTCACACACTTCAATTAATCCTAATAACATTGAACATTTCATTTGAGTGCTAGGGCAAAACAAAACTGTGCACCAGGACTGGAAATAGTGCCCCTTATAAGTGGTAACAGAGCTCCTCTGATCACTGCTAATGATTGGTTTACCTTGGCTTCTGTCACTGCTAATGATTGGTTTACCATGGCTTCTGTCACTGCTAATGATTGGCTTATGGCTTCTGTCATTGCAAAAAATTGGCTTGTTATGGCTTCTGTCAAGGCTAAAGATTGGTTTACCATTTCTTTTGTCACTGCTACTGATTGGTTTAACATGGCATCTGTCATTGCGACTGACTGGTTTACCATGGCTTCTGTCACTGCTAATGACTGGTTTACCATGGCTTCTGTCATTGCTAAGGACTGGTTTACCATGGCTTCTGTCACTGCTAAGGACTGGTTTACCATGGCTTCTGTCACTGCTAATGACTGGTTTACCATGGCTTCTATCACTGCTAAGGACTGGTTTACCATGGCTTCTGTCACTGCTGAGGACTGGTTTACCACGGCTTCTGTCACTGCTAATGACTGGCTTTTGACACTTGGTGGAGCTGCAGCCCAAACCCATTGAACATGGTTATATTGTTTTAATGTCCAAATCTTACCTAGACATCTACTTTGCATAAATACTCCTCATATTAAAAAATAAACGACTTAAAGATACTGTATATGCACAATATTAAAATCTAGCTTAATGTTCCCAACCAAATCAAATCAACTCACTGAGCCACGGGAAGTAACTTTATCTGCAGTCTTTATCTACACACAAACACATGCTAAATAATGTACTGTAAACTATCTACTGGAAACTGTCAAGAATAAACTCAGACCAATGTATGCACAACATGAATGCACAACCAGACTAAAATACATACCTGTTTATACTTGCAATCACACATGCATGCAAGCACACACTTACTAATAAACACACACACACACACACACACACACACACACAGTCATGTATGCTTGCACATAAACACACAGAAAATACAGACATGAATGCTAACACACTAGACACACAGATCCTGGCTGTAAGACATGAACCGTTTTAGTTCCCAGGCCTTGATGTCAAGGCCAACTCCCTTTCACAGGGCTCCGGTCCCTCCAACGCACCACTGGGATGTTCAGCTAGAGAACCTGGAGAACCGTACAGAGTATGAATGAAACTGAAATAGGGTGGAGGAATGAGAAACACAGAGATTTGACATTATTTAAGGTGTTTTGCTAGTCTGGTGTCTCACGTCCTCCGCTTGGAGGAAGGCTGCTGTCTCTGGCAGCGGCGTATCGTTGCTCGGGATGCCGTACGTCTTCCTGAAGAACTTAGAAGGTCAGTTCTAATAGTGCAGAAGTCATTAACTCATATTGCCTTGCGTGGTGCCACTCATGCAGGACTGCCATGAGTTTGTTTAGTGTTCCATGCTGAAAAGACGAGCGTTCTCGTTCTGGGAACGTGATATCTATATTTGTGTTCTGTCTCCAGAGTTGGTCTTTCCTGTGCAACCTATTTCTGGATCCTCTCTGTTTTAGGGGAGGCAGGAGAGAGGAAGCCCTGGTCGGGCACGTTAGCTTCAGGGACGGCCGGTGGTGACGCTTCCCCTCTTCTCGGGTCTTAAGCCAGGTCTGATGGCTACCACATGTCCTCCCGGTTTCCCAATCAAAAGAGGTTTTCTCTTTAAACATTAGGGCGGGCCCTGGGAGATATAAAACCAAGCAAGGATTTGATCTGTCACTGAGCACCTGTGTGTGGGGAGTGACGAGGAACAGGGAGAAAGCGCTCCTGACTTCTAATGGTGTTCCACTGCCACGTCACCACGGGAAAAACAGAGGTAGAGAAAGACTGAAATATGCCATCCATCATCCACCCATCCATCAGTTCAAAATGTATTTCTTTTTTACATTAAGAGCAGGTGTAGATTAACAGTGAAATGCTTTTTAACAGGAATGTTATTAGTAAGTAAATACAAAAAAATAGTAACAAAAAGGCATACTGTATATACTCACAAACAGTTAGGAGTAAATAAAACGATAACACTTTATTTTGAGAGGCCCAAAATTGTTTCTGTAGAAGCTCTACAGATGATCTACTGACTATCAGTAGAATTTTAACTAACTATATACTAACTCCAATCTTAATGTTTATTCTAACCCTGTAACTTATTCTAAACCTAACTCTAACATTAAGCTCAACAAAAAACATCAAACGCAGATGACCTAACCTTAGCAAATAACAACAAACGCAGATATCCTAACCTTAGCAAACAACAACAAATGCAGATAACCTAACCTCAGCCATTAACAACTGACTGCAGATAACTTAACCTTAGTAAACAACAACAAACACAGATAACCTAATGTTATCCATCAACAACTGCAGATAACTTAACCTTAGCCAACAACAACAAACGCAGAAAACATAACCTCAGCCAATAACAAATGCAAATAACAGTAAACCTTTTAATAAATATTTGGCATCCTTTTAATTCTTATGGCTTTGGGGTAGAAGCTGTGCCAGGTCTCGTCAATCGACTTGAGACAATGCCATCTTTCACGTGGTAGAAAAGAGAATAGTCAATTGCTTGGGTGACTGGGGTCATTGACGAATTTTTGGGGTTTCTCTGCTACCACTTGGAGTAGAAGTCTTAAACGGCAGGGAGCTTGGCTCCGGGAGATGTATTTTGATGTTAGCACCACCCTTTAGAGGATCTGGTGATCGAGGGTGGTGTAGTGGCCATACTAAAGGTGTGATGCAGCCTGTGAGTGGTTGCAGCTGTAGAACTTTGATGTCTGAGAGCCAATACCGCATCTTTTCAGCCTCCTTAGGGAAATGAACACCTGGCGTGCGGGGAGGTGTCCACCTCGGGGGCTTACGAATGTTAACCTGGATACAAGGTTCACTCTCAGGCATGGTTTGATGTTACATGTCTCCTAAGTGAGCAAAGAACGTGAGCATTTAGCCCTTCTCGTAGGCTTGCGATGCTGGGCAGCTAGTGGCTGGGTATCCCTTCGTAGTCTGTGATAGTTTACAAATCCTCCCGCGTCTGACCGACACCAGAGTCGGCGTAGTACGATTTGACCTTGGTCCCATATTGAAGCTTTGCCTCTCTGACGGCTCTGGCATGGGACATCGTAGCTGGTCTACCTGTGAGAGACAGATGCGTGTCTGTATGGTCACCGCGGGGCTGACGTCATCAGTGCACATGTTAGTATAGACAGTGACTGTTGTGGTAAACCCTCCATCCGGCCACCCTTCCTTCCGTCCCACCTATGCTAAGCCTCTGTCCATTCCAAGCTTTTACTCTGCCATCTGTTTTCTCT
>JACXGI010004958.1:27519-50336 GCA_016801175.1 Esox masquinongy
ACACACACACACACACACACACACACACACACACACACACACACACACACACACACACACACACACACACGCACACACATGTACACACACACACACACACACATACAAAATTTATATTCATTTCCGTCTGACTGTGATGTCCTCTGAAGGGTTTTCTCTTCCAAGCGTTCTCACTTCCCTGAGAATCATGTCTAGGGAGCCAGGATACAACCAAACCTGGCATTATGTCTTTTTGTACCCGATTCCCGTCTTAATCAATTTCTCTTTCCAACCGATTCCTGTCCCATTCCGTTTCTCTTTCCGTCTGATTCCCGTCCCAACCCGTCTCTCTTTCCATCTGATTCCTGTCCCAATTCCATTATTATTCAAAATAAAAAATCAGGGTCAGGGAAGCGAACTCTGAAATTCCCCATGCATACTGGTGAATGTTTTTTAAGTAGTAGTGACCTTGAGATTCTGTTATGGAATAGCTATTTTTCTAACCTCTTCCTTACATACACTATCCCCTTGTTCCCAGGTCATCTTATCTGGCTAACCTCTAATACACTAAACATATTAGTCTATTTCACAGCTGGACGTTTCTGGGAATTTGTAAGATATGATTACTTAGACAGGAATCAAATAAAAGGGTCTAATGAAATTTGATTCAACCACAAACCACCCTTGTGCTGCCAATCACAATAATTCCGGATGTTTTTCTGTATTAAAACGTGGCCTTGCTCCAAAAGTAACATCCAAACTATGTTTTAAAATAAGTGTTTTCTTAAGTTTAGATTTATAATATCTTTGTAAATTATGTGTGTCACCGATTTGCACATTGACACCAGAAAGCTGGAAGTAGATAGGAAAACCGAATATTACAGCTACCACACATTTTTAACCCTCTCATTCACCTCCATTTTTCTGCCTTCTCCTATTTTGTCATACCCATTGTATCTACAGATCAGTCTCATTGCAACAACCTCTAGTGAATTCGGGAGAGTTGAACATTGCAGCAGTGTTTCATTAATGGCAGTCTTTGAGATCCAATTCAATTCTTCAGGGCAGAGCTTCCAACCAGGATGTCATGTGGGTGAACGTGTGAGGGCTTGACCATTCACCTGAAGAACTCAGCTTTGCAGACGCTTACCCAAACATGGACTGGACGCTGCTCTTTTTTGTCCAAGAAATAACGGAGACGGCAAACATTTCATCTCAACTCACACAATACTCAGTTGAACTTTAAATCTAAACTGGTTAAGGTGTGGGGGTGACTGATTAGGGTAAGGGTAGGGGTTTAAGTAGGGGTTTAAGTTTGGGTTTAGGGTAGGCAGAGGCACTAACCCTGATCTTCCTGGAGTATTCAGCTAAATTGAAGTACAAACCCCACCCTCTACCGGGTCATCAAATCACATTAATTTTTCGCTCACGGTAGATTCCCATCGAGAATATATTTGAGTTAATAAAATGTCCACATGCTTTCCAGCCTCTCGTCAGCCAACGGACATTCAAGGCCTACACACGTTTTGTCAGCTTGGTGCTTAAGAAAACGCTCCACCTGGGACACCGTGACCACAAAGCTCCGTTGAGGATGAGCCCAGATTTTCACAGGTGGTCCAGAACGGGGGGGTGCACTAAGAAGGGCACGAGGAGGGAAATGGCTGTGGAACTGATTTGGTTCTGTGCTCCACTGTTTCCATTCCCCGTCTGCCTTCACATAAGAGAGGTTCTCCGCGCATCATATGGCTGCTCCTCTTTGGTTGTTCTCTTCCTCCTCTCCCTGTTATCTCTATCCACATTCGCTTCTATACCCTCCTCCCTTTCCTATCCGACTACACCTGGGGCATGTATAGATCCCTCCCTGACAGTCAATTATAAAAATAAACTGCAGGAGGCCCCCGCTGATGATACAGCCCAATGTCTTTTTCTTGTCCGCTTGCGTGTGTTTGCGCAATTGTGTTTCTGATTGTGTGTGTGTGTATGTATTTAAAAGAGACAGCCTAGAGTTCCAGGAAGGAAGATGCTCCAGTCTAGAACATTCTCCCAGGGTTGTTTTTGTCATTCTGGCTACGCACAGAATTTTGATTCATATTATTCTGGTGTTTTGCTCGGGCCAAAACAGGATGCTGGGATGAATGGCAGCGGTTGTTGTTTGCACATTCACCATTCGACTTTATGTTCTGACTGTCCATCTGGGGTTGTTGCCGGGTCGAGACAGTACTTCAGATGGTATCTGTCCCAATACGAGCAGCCGTGAAAGTAACAGTATATGGACGGGTCACCACCATATCTATGAAATCGGTGTGGAATGCATCAGTACATGTGACTAGCATCTCCATTCGATGTCACTTGCTCAGAAACCTCAAAGTAATAGTTTAAACAGCTTTTCGAGGGTCGGGGGGGGGAGGGACTGTGGATGGGACTGTGTTCTGTTTATGGCCCCAGCTGAAATATTTCAGCGAGATGCCTGGTTCTTGGGCATCAGCGAGATGCCTGGTTCAATTCCTCTTCTATCTTCGGCACGTCTTTGTTTACACATGTAGTAGCCTCTTGTTGATGACATCACATCCTCCTTGGTAATGAGAGAGGTGGGAAAAAGCTTTTGAGGTTGGTTGTTTTGGTGTTTTCTTGCCATAGCAAACCACATTCTGGCCCTGTTTCACTCTGCAATGAAACATAACTCTGACACTTATTAAACGGAAACTGTTTTTGTCAATCGCGCGCCAGGTGCCTGTTATGTGAAACAAGAGCAATCTGGTCACAGTGCTCTGTTATACCTCTCATTGTTAGTGGAGGTTTGTCCAAAGCCAAGGAGCGTTGTTGGATGAAACGCAAGCTGAGGTTGTGGGGCTTCCTCCCAGTTAAGCGCGGAATCATCCAGTTTTTAGGTATATGCTGGCTAGTCTGCTACATATCAGGAAAGCGGAGACACGTGTGGTTGATTAAGGTGACCCCATTTTTGTTCTGAAAATATCTATACTCTGTGGGATCAAATCAACATGAAAAAAGTTTACTTTCAAGTAGTATAATTAATTCTCCACATCTAAGCTTACATCTAGTAGCACCTATGTTTGTTAGCCAATGCTTTATGAATCACTTTTGGCCATGGACATGTTTATCCACCAAGCTAATATTCCTCACCGAACAAACCTGATCTTAAAAACTAAGTGGGAGCAGGTATACACATCCATTCTACATTTTGATTCTGATTAGAATGAAGTTTCTGATTACTGAAATTTCAGTACTTTTTTCTCACTGTTGTTCTGTCCCTGTGTAACGCAATTAACTGTAATTGCTCCCGGGTTGTTGATGTAAATTAGGAGGTGTTCTTGGATATACTTGCCTGGTAATATAACACACAGCATTATTTGTGTCTATCATTCATGTCCTTGCTGCTGTCTCTTCGTTCTGATGAGGAAGGGGAGAGGAAGAGCAAATACTTTAAGTACGGCAGCCAGCAGACCGAAGACACAGAATGCTGCATATTTCCGAGAACTAGTTTGGCGTGGGGAGTTGGCCTGGGCAGCAGAGCTAGCTAGCACACCTCAGTTAGCTGGCGGCTCCATTAACGATATACTACATTAGCGTTAGCTGTTAACGCCTGCGTTAGCTCTCCTCCTCCCAGCAGAGTCTCAGCTCAGCGCCTCTACCTCAGCCAGAGTAATTAAGCACTGGCCGGCCCAACGCTGGTGATGAGAGGGAATACATCAGCCTCCCTGTTGCTTTGTCTTCAAGCTGTTCCCACCCTTTCTCCCTCGGATCCGCAGCACACCGGTGCTGAGAACGAGGCCGTAATTAACGGGAAGGGAATGGGGTAGGCCTATTCCAAGCCTGGCCCATGCCTTCCCCAGGGCTGGCGGAATGTTTCCCTTGGCACCCTCTCCCACCAGGATGGATGATTTTGGGGAGGGTGTTTAGTGAAATACATTAAAAACAGGACCTCTGTCCTGCCCCCAAGACAGGGGGCAGTGTCGATGGTTTAAAACCCCATCAACACATTCACCTGCTTTTGACCCACATGGTAGTACGAGCCAGGCAAGTTTCTTCCCCTTTAACAAGGTGGTGGTTACTGATGAGCGTGGTATTTAGGAAGAATGATTGCTGGAACAGATTGTTAGATCACGCTATGGGGCGTTAATTGTACCTACCATGTGTTTAGCCTGTGCGGTAACCCGAGGCACTAGAGCAATGTTCTTCCCTACACATGTATGTTATCCCACTGGTACACAGTTAACATACATGCACCGTGGAGAAGGATGAGTAGGGGAGGGGCCGAGTCAAAACAAACACGGAGAAACAGAGCAGAGAAACCATAGAGAAATGGGATGAGGTGGTGGAGAATGTAGGGAGGTAGGTCCAGGGAAGGGGGGAGGAAAGAGAATGTGAGATCGGGCCCAGATCTGTCGGGAAGCGGTAGTTTAGGCCGGACGAATTCACAGATGTTTTAAAGTGCTAATCTAATCTCTATGCCAGGCCTTTCCCCCTCCTCGCTCCCTTCCCTCCGTTTTTTTCTTCATTCTCTACTTTTTTTTAAAACTAGCAGGGCCGAAGCCCATAGTTAATGTTTCTCAGGAGCACCATGTACTGCACAGAGATCCACTGTAGTTATTCATGCGCCTGTTATCGGCCCTGTTCTCAGGCTTAGTTTGTTAAACACATGTACAAATGCAATGCGGGAAGATATGGCTGAAAAAAGGAGATCCTCACACATCCTCACACGGGCAAATACGAAATAAGTCAGGACGGAAGGGCTTGTTTTGTAATGTCACCCCTGGTGACCATTCATCACATTCAATGAACTCAAATGTTTTACTCAAGCAGTGGCTTTATTTGTTTTTTTGTGCTTTTCCTCGTCTTGCTTACCCAGATTATGGTTATCAAAATGTTAGTTATGCTCCCTGTGAAGAGCCTAGGGGATCTTACCATGCCATAATAAAACATTAGATATGTTTCAGGACATACTATACTTTTTGACTGCTAACTTCCTCTTTTGTCCTGTCCCTCTTCCTCTCTTGTTTTGTCTCTCCATTCCTCCTCCTTCTTTCTCTTCTTCCCCACATCTCTCCCTTTCCTTGCTTCAACCTCTTGCCAAGAAGGAGGATAATCTGTGTAATACAGTAGCAACACTGAAATATGGTGACAGCTCCCTCCAACTCAACGGATGTACATGTTGAGATGGAAAACTTAACCCAGTGGTTTCATCCAGACCTGCTAGACAGGAAACAAGGAAGTGCTATCAGCACCGTTCACTAATGGAGCAATAATACCAACATATTAAGTGCTCTGCTATGCTGAAACGTAAGGCGTACGGTACTGCAAACAGACTTGATAAACACCACAATTACATCTATTACATTTAGGCGTGGAAAAACAAGCACGTTCACTGAATGAATCAAAAGGAGCAGCTGGACGGAGAGGCTTTGTTTGTTTGTGGTGTTGCTGGGCTCTGGCTGTTTGGAGGCCTGGTCTGGGAGGCACCACTGCTGGCCCCCCCATCCCTGCTCCCTGTCCACGTAGCACGTTGGATGTGAAAGTCATAAAATACATTCTATGATGATTCTATCCTGGCAACAACCCCCAAACACCCCTCCGAACCGCCACCACCCCTTGCTTCTGTCCCCCCCTCCTTTCCTCCCTGGGCTTCAGAACATCTGGAGAAGAGTGACATCCTCCAAGTAAACAGACCAACAGCTGTTCACCACCGGCTCCTCTTTCTTGCTCGCCTTTTCTGGCTCCTCTGTCTTGCTCTTTCTATCTCTGTCTTTCTATATGCCTGTTTGTCTCTCTCACTCTCTACCTTCGTTCAGCACCGCACTCTCAATGAATATTGTCACACCGGGAAGCTTATTGAGGGGTGTGTTTGTGCCATTGTTTGATTTGTTTGAAAGTCAAGTGATTTTGATGCGGGAATACTGAATGGGGCAGATTGTTAAGTGATTCAGTAAGTTAAGATTCGAAGTGCCTCCGTGGTTCTTCTGAAGTATCTCAATTAGGGTTAAGAGGGTTAGAAGAGGTTCAGGTCATAAGGGGACTGTCCATTAGAGAGCAGCGTGTGGTCTAGAAGGGTGGCAGGTTGAAAGACCGAGGGAGTATGGACCTCTGGAGATTGAGGTGTTGACAGGATTGAAAACGTTGCCTTTATCGTCAACAACTGGCTGATTATAGGTAACACTTTGAAACGCAGTGCCCCCCCCATGATATATGTGCCCTTAACACCCACTCCAAGTGTTAAAAGCAGTGAAAACCGACAGAGGGGAAAGGATAGATGGAGGGAGGAAAGGAGGCGGAGGGAAGGACGAATGCGATTTCCTGTCGAGCGTGGACAGCAACCGCTACGTGATACACCTGTGAAAACATCATTTTTCATCCTGGGGCTGTAGTGGGATGAGAGGAGGGGAGGAGGGGACAGGACAAATGGAGAGGGAACTGGAGTATTATGGGCCTGAGGGTACGGTGAGGGGGGGGTCATGCTTCCTTGTTCCTAAGTTGTTATCCAGCCTTGTGTTACTCAAACGGAGACAGACAGTGATCCCGGGGAGAAACGGGAAACCATGATTGAAGCACGACCAGAGACCACCAGCTGGTCCTATCTCACACCCACGAAACAAAAATTCGTAACTCCCGTTCACCCTCACCGAAATCCCACCCAGTCCCCCAAACCAGCCCTCCCATACCAACCTTACCCTTACCTCACAACACACGGGCATTTCAGTCTGCTTCTATGCCTGGGGTGACAGGTTGCCCTCAGGTCGGCTTGCCTTGTTTTGTGGCCCGGAAGTCCAGGTCTCGTCATGGATTTCTCGTCATCTATTTTTTTGGACGGCTTTACCGTATGACACGGCTTTACCGTACTTGTGCTGAGGATCCATAATTGAAAACCTACTGTGCGGATGTTTTGATCAGAGATGTAAATCCACGTTTCCTGAATCCTTTGAACAGACGTTCAGTGACATCACAATGACCTTAAAGACCGGAAACACATACACCAATCAGCCATAACATTATGACCACCTGCCTAATATTGTGTAGGTCCCCCTTTTGCCACTAAAACAGCCCTGACCCGTCGAGGCATGGACTCCACGAGACCTCTGAAGGTGTGCTGTGGTATCTGGCACCAAGACGTTAGCAGCAGATCCTTCACGTCCGGTAAGTTGCGAGGTGGGGTCTCCATGGATCGGACCTGTTTGTGCAGTACATCCCACAGATGCTCGATTGAATTGAGATCTGGGGAATTTTGGAGGCCAAGTCAACACCTTGAACTCGTTGTTCTGTTCCTCAAACCATTCCTGAACCATTTTTGCTTTGTGGCAGGGTGCATTATCCTGCTGAAAGAGACCAATGCCATCAGGGAATACCGTTGACATGAAAGTAAAAGACGTTCAGGTAGGTGGTACATGTCAAAGTAAAATCCACATGAAGGGCAGGACCCAAGGTTTGCCAGCAGAACATTGCCCAAAGCATCACACTGCCTCCACCGGCTTGCCTTCTTCCCATAGTGCATCCTGGTGCCATGTGTTCTCCAGGTAAGCCACGGACACGCACCCGGCCATCCACGTGATTTAAAAGGACACGTGATTCATCAGACCAGGCCACCTTATTCCATTGCTCCGTGGCCCAGTTCTGATGCTCAAGTGCCCATTGTAGGCACTTTCGGCTGTGGTACAGGGGTCAGCATGGGCACCCTGACTGGTCTGTGGCTACGCAGCCCCATACGCAAAAACTGTGATGCACTGTGTGTTCTGACACCTTTCTATCAGTAGAAGCATTAACTTTTTCAGCAGTTTGAGCTACAGGAGCTCGTCTGTTGGATCGGACCACACGGGCCAGCCTTCGCTTCCCACGTGCATCAATGTGCCTTGGCCGCCCATGACCCTGTCACCGGTTCACCACTTCTCCTTCCTTGGATCACTTTTGATAGGTACTGACCACTGCAGACCGGGAACACCCCACAAGGGCTGCAGTTTTGGGGATGCTCTGACCCAGTCGTCTAGTTATCACAATTTGGGCCCTTGTATATACTACCAGAAGATCTTAGACGTGCCCCAAATGTATCAATTTTTAAATGCAGGTTAAAAACACTTCTCTTTTCACGCGCCTATGACTGAGCGCTTAAACATAACCACACTGTATAGCCATACAGCTTTTATAGCTTCCTATGTTTTTATTCCATTTTTATTCTATTTCTATTTCCTTATGCTATGTTTTATTATTATGATGTTGTTTTGATGTTTTCATTTGAGTATTTGTTTTTATGCTATTGTATTTTTATATTTTTTCTTTTTCTTTGTAAAGCACATTGAATTGCTTCTATGTATGAATTGTGCTATATACATAAACGTGCTTGCTTGCTTGTCAAAGTCGCTCAGATCCTTACGCTTGCCAATTTTTTCTGTTTCTAACACATCAACTTTGAGGACAGAATGTTCACTTGCTGCCTAATATATCCCACCCACTGACAGGTGCCATGATAACGAGATTATCAGTGTTATTCACTCCACCTGTCAGTGGTCATAATGTTATGGCTGATGGGTGTACATCACTTTGGAAAATGCAATGTTTTTGCCTCCACCAGTAATATTGATCCCTACTTCAGAGTTTTAAACTGGTGTGAAGCATGTTTCTGACTATTTTAAAGGGTTGGTATCATGATATTTTACTCTCCCAAGTAAGAACACAGTTTGCGGAAAGACGTAACTTAGTTGTACTCACAAATAGTAATAGTAATTTTGTGGGGATTTAAAAAAAATACATTGATACACTGATTTTCATGTATATGTATTTCATATCTCAAAGCAACATTTGCTTGATTGAGCTGGCTAATGTTAACCACTAGCCATAATTGTGCTGTTATGTTCACATTGTCCTGTTCCCTTGATCAAATTGGATTTTGGAAAAAGCATTGCAGTCACTTTTCAAGCATTGAATTGAGGTATCAAATGTTGATTATAATTTCATGGAAATACTTGAAAACGCATTTCCTAAAACATTTTTATGATATCAACACTTTGACAGCTGTAGTACACTGCTCCAAAAAATTAAGGGAAAATGTAATCATCACAGTATAGCACCAAGTCAATTAATCTTCAGGGATATCAATCTGTCCAGTTAGAAAGCACAAGCGATTGTGAATCAATGTCACCTATTTTGGTGCAAATGAAAGTGACAACAGGTGCACTGGAGAGGCAACAAGAAGACAACACTCAAAACAGGAATGGTTTTGCAGGTGGTGGCCACAAACAATTACTCTCTCTTTATCCTTCCTCACTGATTCTTCTCTAGTTTTGCATTTTGCTAGTGTCCTTGTCACTACTGGTAGCATGAAGCGGTACCTGCAGCCCATTCAGGTTGCACAGATAGTCCAGCTCCTCCAGGATGGCACATCCATATGTGCCGTCGCAAGAAGGTTTGCATTTATTTGTCTCCCTGTACAGTCTCAAGAGCATGGAGGAGATTCCAGGAGACGGGCCATTACACGAGGAGAGCTGGACAGGGCTGTAGAAAGGCATCCACCCAGCTACATTACGGGTATCTGCTCCTTTATGCGAGGAGGAACAGGGGGAGCACTGCCAGAGCCCTAGAAAATGACCTCCTTGTGTGTATGTTTCTGACCAAACTCTCAGAAACGGACTCCATGAGGGTGGCATGAGGGCCTGACATCCTCTAGTGGGACCTATGCTCACAGCCCAGCACCCTGCAGCTCGATTGGCATTCGCTGGAGAACACCAGAATTGGCAGGTCTACCATTGGCACCCCATTCTCTTCACAGATGAGAGCAGGTTCACAATTAGCGCAACAGACTGTCCAGGAGTTCACTGATGCCCTGATCCAGGTGTGGGAGGAGATCCCCCAGCATGCCCAGACGTTGTCGGGAGTGCAAACAGGCACATGGGGGCCATACACACTACTGAGTAACATCCAGCCCTCAATCGGTTGGCGATTTTGGTTTCCATTGACCCTTGCTTCCATTGATCATTTTGATCTCAACAAATTACACAATGTACAGTAAAGATTTTGATCTTTAATACATTTCGTTCATCGAAACCCAATGTGTGATTTAAGTGTTCCCTTAATTTTTTTTGAGCGGTGTATTTGGACAATGCAACAATGATACCAGGTAATTTCCGGATTTAACAGCATTTAAATGACAAGCAAGGACGTGTGCATGTGTGAGCGTGAGTGTGTGCAAGCGTGTGTGTATGTGTGTGTGTGTGTGTGTGTGTGCCAGTGTGTGTGTGTGTGTGTGTATGTGTATGTGCGTGTGTGTGTGTGTGTGTGTGCCAGTGTGTGTGTGTGTGTCAGTAGACAGACAGGAGTGCAGCGGGTCGGTGGTAGTGGGGGTTAATTCTGTGTGAGTGAATGTAGAGAGAGAAGCCTGTCATTCACGAGGCAACACCAGAGACGGGACCTGCTCCACCCAGGGCTGACCCCGGCTCTCCCTGTCTGTATGGCCGGTCCAATTGGCAGGTTGCCGTAAAGCGTGTTAAGCCCGGTTCTTTGTGTTAAGCCTGGGATCTTCGCGTTAAGCCCGGGTTCAACTTCGTTTCCAACTCCACATTCATACATGGTGGCACCTCTGGGCCTACAATGCATCTTTGGGTCCTATCCGCTGTAAACTTCTACAAATACCCTGACACGGTATAGAACATTCCAGACTCAGTCAGACTCAGGTTGAGTTGCAAAACGGAAGACTCAGCTCTTGAAATCACAACGGTGTTGTCATGCAAACATTCTGTTTGTTTCTGTCTGAAACTGCACAAAGCCGACTGAACGTGGTTTTAAAAATGTTTTGCCCTTTTTCTGTGAGGCAGAAAAAGGGCTATATAGTGTGAGAAATGCGTACCCTCCAATTCTAGCAATGACTCTAATGATCACGGATAAATCCAGGCACCTGGTTGGAGGAGGGGGCTCTGAGGCTGTGCGTCGGGGGGATGGGGACGCCCCCGTAGAGGGGGATTTTGGGCTGAGGGAAGGTGTTTCACAGGGTTGAATGGGTCAAGGCCACTGCTGCCTCACGGAGCCTCACACACCTGACAAGATAAGCTGGCCACATCCTGTCTCCACTCCCCTGCCTGGCTCCATCCACCTGATGGAGCCTGAACCACAGGCCTAATACAGCTCCTGGGAAGGGGTGAGAGAGGGGTTACGGAAGGTTCGAGAAAAGTGAAAGGGCGAGGGGTGGGTTAAGGGGGAGGCAGGAGGCAATGGAGGGGTTGGGGGTGAGTAGTGGTGGTTAGGGTTGAGGCGGGTGATAAGAGGGGGGGACGGTGAGGAAAGATGTGTGAAGGATGGGTCGGAAGGGGAGGAAGGATGGCTTTCAACCCGGAGGGGAGTTAGGTATGAGTTAAGGAGGATACAGGCCTTCTATGGGGCAAAGGTTATCCTGCTGCCGGTGGGATGGTTTTCACTACTTACCTAAAGACTCAAACAGGAATACTGTGCATTACAAGCACACACACACACACACACACCCAAGAGCAGCAGGGGCAGTGTGCTGCTGCTGACAGCTGCTGAGAGCCGATACGTAAGAGCAATCTGGACAGCCCCAGATGTAGCCCGCCAAGGCTGCAGCTTGTCCAGCCTCCCACAGGAGGGAAGGAAAAGACACCGCTCCCCAGGATGGAGCAACGCGCCCGTGGACTCCTCACCTCCCAGTCATCTGCAGGAGACATGGCGGCGGAATGGTTCTTTTCAACACACACAACACACAGGAATGCTGGGTTGAGAAAGCTGTCGAGTTGGATTGACCCCTGCGTTCACACCGGGAGGAACGACCTGTGGTCAAGCACACTGACAGCTGTGAGCGCAGAGGCGCGGTAGCTCTCCGCATAACATCTGGCGATCAGAAATACATGTGGACTTCATCACGGGCCGGGGGATTGAACTGATAAGGTGGTGCGGCGATTTTGGATGTGACGGCTGAAGATCTGAATAATATACTGCAGCCTTAATCTCCGGTCCTCTGTTCCATGTCCATCCCAGACCACTGTCAGTGGAATGTATAGGACCTCTAAGGCCTGGGTCTCAGCAAGGGAACACCAGCTCCCTCTTGTCCGTAACGGATAATGTAATCTCATTGGTCAGTCTTAAAGACCATTGAGTGACAGGGAATCTGACCAGTGGGAGCATTCAGTTTGGGCCTTCGGGACAGTTCTCCACTGAGCTTGATTTTTTTAGTTCTGGACTAGGCTTAGTCTGTGTCTGTGAAAATAGCCCTTTATGTTTTATTGAACAGGAAAGTGGTGATAGATAGAACCCAGACTGCAGTAGGAAACATGTACCCCTGAGACAGTAAGTTAGACAACAGGATCACTCTGGGCCACAGAATATATCCCTGTAATGTGGGAGCAATGAGTTTTGTGCATTTACATGTTTTAAATATGCTAAGAACATAGACTAGCTAATGGCAAACAAATCCTAAAGTAAAAGTGCAGCAATCATCTGCATGAACAGAAAAAAACATTAATGGATACATTTTTATAAATCTTGTTTTGTTGTTGCATTGAAAATCTTAATTTTCTGTCATTAGGTTTGTTTCCTTGATAGGTCAGAGGTTATTATGTGGAAGTATCTTGGAGCTCAGGGATGATGGATGAGTTGCCCACTAGGAAGTTTCTTCTTGAGTTCATTCAAGTGAACTTTCCAGTCCACATTTCCGGAAGTTTACATATACAGATTTAGGACATGTTATGCACGCAAGTTATTCTCAGAGCAATATGTCGTCAAACTAATACCGGAGGAAGAAACAAGGAAATGTGATATATTAAAAAGACAATAATGTGAATGAGAGCTGTTGCTTGGTCTCTGTTTATTACACGTATCACCACTTCTTCAGACAATGTCAAACATTTTACACTGTTGTTTAAATGCTTCCATTTAAATAGAGGGAAAAGTAACACACTGGACCCATACTCAAAATGCTCAACTCATTAGAGAACACTCGCAAAGCCCTTGTCCAAAAGGCACTGGAAATCAACTGGTTTAACATTAGCCATTTTTTTTTAATTGATTTGTTTTTAAACATGCACACTGCTAGCTAAGACATTTTTGGCGATGACGTTGTGGTCTTGTTACAAGGTGCCATAGAGTATTATACACAGAGCCTTGACATGCTGTGTTTCTGCAGCTGCGCCGTCACTCTGTCAGAATATGTACGACACAACAGGTCTCAGAGATGAATGGTGAAGCAATGAGTGTGGCGCACCATGCCAACGACGTAAGAAAGGTCACGATAACTGTACCAAAGCTACGGGAAGGACGGCAGGCTTTAGGTGTACAATGGTGCTGTAGGCTTGTAGAGAGCAGATTCCTTAAATATTTCCAAGATTAAATACATCACGTGTGGGGTTGCCATTTAAATACATAATGTGACTTTTAAGTTAGATTCGCCATTTAATGGAAATACTTTGATAGCAACTGTATTCAGAATTGGTCCTCGTCTCCGAAAAGGAAATGTACAAATAACTTTAAATAATATTGATAATCATACAAATGACAGTACATTCAAACAATAGCATAATAATTCCTCTGTATTATTTTTGTGGTTTTAAACATCTCGTAATGGGAAGCTTGATGGGGACAATCTGTCTGTCTGTCTGAAAAACCCAGTTCCATTTCAGTCTGTGGGTAGTGTCTGTGAGAATCTTTCTTGATAGGAGATCATTAGCTGTCCATTGGCTATATATGTTATATAGAGGATGGTGCCGCTGATACGAAGATTATATGTTTGTGCCACAAGACAGCTTGCCCTTTACTATCGGCCACTTTTGACATTATTGTCCATTGTACAAATGGTATGTCCTGACACAGACCCCTTCACGACATGCCAGTCTCGCTGGTCTTCCTGTCCACAGACTGAAGGCATCTCCTTCGCAGATGATTGCTGGAATGAGCAGGCGAGCGCCACACTGAGCACAGAGAGACACACGGACAACGGACACGTTACAGACACGTAGGGGGCTGGTGGGTGAACACTGAACAAGCTCAGGACTGTCAGCGAGCGCAGTGCTATAGGTGAGGTGGGGCTAATGGGAGGAGCTGGAGCGAATGGGAGGAGTCTCTTCTCCAGCAGGCTCTCTTCTACTGGCAGAAGCATCTTCTAGCACTCCCACTGGGATGAGGAAGACTTCTTCATTCTCTCTCTCTCCCTCTCTCTCCCTCTCTCTCTCTCCTTTTGGTCTCTTAATCCTCTCCCTATGCGGCAGCTCTCAGCAGATTGTGTGGTCTACCTGCATGTCCTCACTTATATCTATCACTGACAGCAGTGGTCCTCCAAAACCATGGATGTCCTAAGCAACACTTGGTCCTGCTGCATGATGGGGTTTTACATTCCTCACCCTTCCCTTCCTTCCTCCCTCAGCCGTCTCTCCCGTCCTACCTCACACTCTCTCTCTCTCTCTCTCTCTCCTCACTACTGGCCTTCATCAAGGTCCAGCTGCCCGTACATCACATGGTGTTTAGACTCTGCTCATGCCCTCTTTCCCTCCCTCATCAATCTTTCCTTCCGTCCCTCTCTCTCCTCCCTCCCTCCCTCTCTTTTGTGTCCAGCTACCGGCAACCGCAGCCCTCCACCACCATGTCCTGGTAGTTTTTCAGCACCACTCGGTCCTGTGGGTCCAGATAGAGCATGGCGATGGGACTGAGGGCGGTGGGCACGCAGCAGGCTCGCGGCACAGCTCCGTTCACCGAGTTCACCAGCGTCTGCACCATGGCGTGGCTGGACGAGTTCATGTGGTCGGCCAGCGGGAAACGGCACTCCCCCAGGCAGAAGAAGGCGTCGTAGCCGCTGGGCGCCACGATCCACTTGTTCCAGCCCACGTCTTTGAAATCCACATAGAGAGGGTGGCGACGGCAGCGAGCGCGAGACAAGCGCTTCAGCTTCGCCGCACGGCCGCCGTTGCGCTTCACTCTTCCGCGCTCGTTCCAGCTCCCGCCCCAACCTGGGCTGGCGCTCCGGTCCCTGTCCGTGTCTCTGGTTCTGCCACGGTTCCTGCCGTTGCCCCTCTCTCTGGCCCCCTTCCTCCCCCTCATCCTCTGAGCAGAGCCAGAGGTTTTCTGGGCATGGGTGGCAAGTGGCACCCCGCGCCCGTCATGGCTGTAAGTCACCAGCAGGGGTCTCTCTCGTGCCCAGCTGTGCTCGTCCTGACCCACAGACCTGCGCACCCTCAGATGCCCCTGCCTCTGCTCCGTCTCCCCGGTGGAGAGGGGTGAAGCACCATGGCCAGGGCGGGTGGGGAGGGTGGTGTTACCCAGAGGGATCACCTCCAGCAGGAAGGCCAGGCTGTCAATCCGAGCGTGGGCCCCTCGGAAGAGCTCGGCGCTGAGGCTGAAGGCCTCCCAGGACCCGGCTGGCTTGGTGCTGGGGCCCCCAGGGAGGACCCTGGACTCCAGCAGACTGGGCTCTGAGTCCCCAGGGCTTCCGGAGAGGAACAGACTAACCCTGTGAGACCCGGGGCCCAGAGAGGCCCCACCAGCCCGAAGGAAACGTATCTCTGCCGACACCACGTGCTCATCATGGGGTATGGAGGACACGTTGAAGGAGATGAGGACCCTGTGGTTGTTGGTGGAGGTTTGCCTCTTTTCAAGGGGATGTGAGGGATCGGTAGATTCTATGAGAAAGAGAAAGTGAGAGAGGGTAAGACAGTTCTAAGAATAACTTTCAACTGTAAAACAAAAGATGAAGATCTAAAACAAAAATATCCTCCGCAATGTCTCAGAGTCCCACATTGTAATCTCCCAATGTCAAATACGAGGTACAACCCTCAACTTGAAATGGCCGACACATGCTGTTGGTTAGCCTGCGGGTGTTATGGAAACATCCATGTTATCAAATGGACAAAAGATGGTCTGGACCTGTACCCTCCTAACTGGTAGGGTGGAGAGTCAGAACACAGAGACACTAGGTGTCACCAGGCTGTTGTCCTTGACACCCCCTGACTGGGACGCAACCTACAACTGGAACTACGTTCTAAAATGCACCCCCCCCCCTCCCCAGTGGTGTCCACAGTTTCCTGGCCTGAGACCAAACAGTGCCAAGACAAGGTGAACAGACGTCTATACTCCCCCAGGGCCCGGATCCACAGAGTGTCTCATGGTAAGAATACCGACCCTTCGATCAGTCCATGTCGTCTCGCAATGTGTTACGACCCGAAAGACAAAGCCGATCCTAGACCAGCGCTACAACTCTGAATAGGCTTTGTGGGTGTGAACCCAGACCTGGTTGTCAGATGTTACCTGTGTGGTGGAAGCTGCGTACAGTGTTGGCCTCCCGGACATGCTGGCTGGGGTAGCTGAAGTCTGGGTCCTGGACCAGGTGGTACTGCTGCGAGTGGAAGCGGTAGAGGTCTAGTAGGTACTGGGGGATGGGAGCCCCAGGCCGTGGGTTGGGCCGGGACTGCAGGCCCAGGCGGCTCAGCAGCAGGTTCTGGATGGTCTGGGCCAGGCTTGGCTCCGGGGGGGACAACGACGGCACGTGGCCATCGGGCTCGGCGGCTTGGCCCTGGCGACCAGACGAAGCTTGAGGTAGCAGCAGGACCATCAGGACCAGGAGGTTAGCAGGGAACATGTTGGAGCTGTGGAGGAGGAAAGTAGGAGGAGTAAATACAAGATTTCTTCCAGGAGGGAGAGGAGACCCAACGGTAGAGTTTGTCACTGTGTGACGTTTCCACTAATGCTCTTTGAAAGGAAACTCTGCATCTGAAACCACAACAACAAGGGCTGTTGCTGCAAATGTGTTAATAAAAAGTTTGGTGATGGTACTAAAGAGAGGCACTCGCAGGTGTGTATAGCCATACATAAAACTAGTAATGGATACCATCCGCAATTTCTATCCGCAACAGTTTTGACCATGACCTGAGGCTGTACACTCTATATTGTTTACAAATATAATATAATATAATATAACATTGTTCTGTTGGCTTGTGGTTGTTGAACTAAGCTTATTTATAAGTTAAGCTTGTCACCTTACCCAGATGAACCATCATTGGTCTATTACATTCGTATACACTTCATGACATCACAAAATAGGCAATAAGGTCCGCCATATCTTATCAGGCTGAGATAACGCACATTTTTCCAAGTAGCTCTTATTATCATCTTCACAATGTCAGAGTGTTATTCATACCGAGTGTTATTCATATTCATATCAAACAAAACAAAAAAATCTAATGTTTCGACACACATTTGACTGGTAGTGTAAATAATATTAAACAAGTTCAAAGGTTTATTTGTCATTTGCAATAACAAGTTATGGCAATGAAATGCTTGGGAACTTGAACTAAAAATGCAAATGTAACAAAATTACACAGTAGTAACAACAATAAAACAATAAATATGCAAAGTTGGTTGGGGGCACGAAAAACGGCAGCCATCCTCAACGGCGCCATCTTTATCTATAGACAACAACCAATGCATCAGTTAGCATGTTCTCCTTCATTCCCACAAATAGTAATACTACAGGTTCTCCTTCAGTCCCACAAATACTAATACTACAGGTTCTCCTCCTTCAGTCTCACTAATACTACAGGTTCTCCTCCTTCAGTCCCACTGATACTACAGGCTCTCCTCCTCCAGTCCCACTAATACTACATGTTCTCCTCCTTCAGTCTCACTAATTCTACAGGTTCCCCTCCTCCAGTCCCACTAATACTACAGGTTCTCCTCCTTCAGTCCCACATATACTACAGGTTCTCCTCCTCCCGTCTTACTAATACTGCAGGTTCCCCTCCTCCAGTCCCACTAATACTACAGGTTCTCTTCCCTCAGTCCCACTAATACTTATACTACAGGTTCTCCTCCTCCAGTCCCCTGGGTACTAACTCCTCGCCAGGTTATTATGCAGTGTTTCTGGCTTGATGTCAAGACACATCCCGCTGGAGTCCAAGTGAAGTTGTTTGCAGGATACACATGGCTGTAAAAATACCACCACTGTGTGTTCCTTATTGTTAATTTATTGCTATGTGTTGCCAAGGTCCCATCTCCTAGGAAACTCAAGCACAGGGGGATAGGAGTTATAAAGCAGAGGCTGTATCTGAGTTGTGTGGGATTCATGGTGTGTGTGTGTGAGTTAGTGTGTGATTGAGGGTACATTTAGTATAACTACAGCAGGCGCTTAAATCATCAATTAACTAAAGCTTGTTGACTTTAATAATGGAGACACATGATGCAGATAACTAATATAGCTATTGTAATGTGTGTCTCCACTGTACTGTGTATCTCTATATTACCGTACATCTCTACTGTATATTATATAATTATTCCTCAAATCAACATATCCACAGTTTCTTTAATTAATTGACCTACACAGTTGATTCAGCCACCTATTTGGGATCGTATTTGTGGACTTCCATGTCAGCTGCGCGGGACAATGCCTACAAGCTGGAGGTCATACAAGTGACACTTCAGCCAGACGGGAAAATACCCCCATGTCTCTGTACAGGTGTTAATGATTGAGCTGCTAATTAGAACCTCAATGGCCTGGACACTGCCCTTTGCGGTCAGAAGGTCAGGGGTCAAGGAAGAGGTGTCTGTACATAGAAGCCTCTCCATTCTAGGCTTGTAGTGGCCAAAATACATTTTTAGCATGGAAATCACCATTTAAAGTAATTCTGCATTTTAATGTAGTCAACTTGGTTTGTCTTTCAACTTCTTTGGGAGATCCTTCCTGATGACACGGTTGTGTCAAGCCAGGTCATCAGGAAGATTTCTTTATAAGTCAGTAGAGTGAGTAAATGTATGGATCATAGTCAGCGTTTTTCTTTCAAAGAAAAACTGATACATCTCACTTATAGTCAAAGAAGTAGATCTCAACACCCTTTTCTTGTCCATGGACTTAGAGTGAGACGCACTCGTAAATCTGCACTAATCTCTCCCTCCATGTCTCAATCTCTGCAGTGCACTGGCCTGTGAATCGATAAAGTCCTCCTGAGAGGTGTTTATGACCCAATAAACACATAGCGACGCCATAATGACAGCAAATCTGGCCATATTATCAGAGTGGGCTAAACAGAGAGGTCAGAGTGTGTGTGTGTGTGTGTGTGTGTGTGTATCAGGTAAGAGTCTGGGAAAATGTTGTGAGCGTGGGACTCCTTTGGCTACCCATTAACTCTGGCTGCCCCACCCAATGTAATGTCCCTCTCCACCCCGTGCCTCCACCTGAGGCAATGCTGCAGAGGACAATTAGAGATTAGAGAGCCACAACTGGACAGCCTCTCCCAGTGCCTCCTATGGATTGTAAAGAAGATTAACAACAGCCTGACTCTGCTTTCCCGGGGGTGGGGGCAGAGGACACCCCACCCTCTACCTACATCCAGAGCACATCCAACTTCCTGTGTTTCTGTGCATAATGTCAGCTGTAAGAAAAGGCTGCAAACTTCATTTGGCCTCTTTATCTCCCATCCTCCTTTCAAACAGCCCCCTCTCTATTCGTCCAGGGCAGTGTCATTCCTGCGATTGGCTGCCAGACTAATCAAGCCTTCCGGGGGTAGAGACAGTTGAGGTGAGGGGAGGGGTAAGGTGGCGGTGGTGCTGTCAGACTTATTAGATGGTGTCTGACCTGTAGCAGACGGTAGCGTGACCCCACGCGCACGCAGTTGAGGGATGTCGCCACGGTAATCAGGCAGGGCGGCTGGCTAACTGGCCCTCTGAACTCACAGATCAAAACAAACCAACAGCAGTATCCAACTGTTCTCTCTTTCTGTCATTCTTTCCATCTGTCTATCTCACTCCCTTTTCCCTCTTAGTCCTTCATTTATCCCCCTCCACTCCCTCACACCCCATTCTACCTGGTCCCACTTTTCCCACTATATTAACTCATGTCCATACCCACATCAGCCCACCTGCACCAACGTTCCCTCTTTCTCCATTCTTCTGCGCGTCTCGTTCCCGACTGCTATATTTCTCCTCCCGTCTGTCTCACCCACTCTCCCCCCATCTTGGTCTTGTTCCCAAGCCGTTTGAATGGTGTTTTTGCGGAAGACTGCCGCCGGGTGTTAGTGGTGCGAGAGGGCTCAGTGTCACCGCCGGCTGATTTATCCCCGGTCGCTGTCTTTACGGCTGGTCCCTACACTTTCCCTTCCTGTTGTTCTTCCACCGTTTCTTTTCACAGATTCCTTTTTCTCTCCCCCCCCCAATACAAATACACAAACGCGCGTATACTTTCTCCTTACATTAGAGCATGTCCTGGAAATCATATACTCAAACATCCACAAACACACACACACACAGACATTCACACAAGCTCACAAAACACATCCCAAGGACGTTTTTTCTTTTCCAACTTGCTGAAACCTACTCTAAGACAGACTCATAACCCCTTAAAACCTGGCCCACGACACCCCTGGCATAACGTATGTATCCTCATTGAGCCCACACCTTTCCGTGTGCACTGTCAGCCCACTCCGAAGCTCTCCGATCACTACCGTATTTCCTCCACTCTTAGCGTGTGAGGCTGCTGAACCCGGGAGGTAGACGCTGACGGGAGTGAAAGAGTGAACGTGTCTGTAATCACTCCATTTTCCGAAGCATGACAGATGAAATCATTAGAATAATATTCCAGGTAGCCTGGTCTGGTTTTATTGCGGCGTGTATCAGCACAGCACTATAATTCATCCCAGTTGGGCCCATTAGGAGGCTAATGACACCGGCAGCCCAGACTTCAGCCCGTCACCCTCCTCCCTCCACAAACCGTTATGGTAATTACAACCCACAATGCTTAGCTCCACATGTAAGGACCATGCTAACCACCAGGCAGAATGAGCGCAAACATGCACACAGAAATACAGAAGTGAGTATAGAAGTAAATTTAGATGTGTGTGTGTGTGTTTGTGTGTTATCTTTCGATGCATAATGAGATGGACAAAAGCCAACACGTTTTTTTGTGCAAAGAGACATACATGAATGCACATGCGCACATGCGTTCCCGAATATCACACGGACACACACACACACCACAGACACACACAGGGTCTCATGCCAGTCTTGAGCAAAGAGCAGACAGATCCCCAAGGAGGAGTGGAGTAACCCAGACACCATACAGCTATGGGGGAACCAACACTCTCCCAGCTGGGCCAGAACATCAGCTACAGGTACCCTTGGAAAGACATTAGCCAGACGTACAACGTACCACCCAGGTAGTGATGGCCGCTGGAGTTTAGTCAGCGTGCTTCAGAACTTGGCATCACCCTGTCAAATTTGCCTCCAACGAGTTCAGCCAGAAATGATGCGAGGCTGCTTTTGCACAGGCAGGTTTTGAGCTGCTTCCCCCACTAATTAGGCTCTTCCACCAATCACGTCTGATCTCTTTCAGGCCGGACCTGATCTCTCAGATGGGACACCCACGTCTCACACCAAGCCACGTTCAGACGGTCCCCGGGGGGATAATGGCACACTGTGGGGGGTGGGGGGAGCCCTCGCTGAGGCACTGTAGAAGCATTGGTGGAGCCAGTGACATGAACCACACGTGACTTGAGACAGCTCAGATGTTAGGAACACATGTTCTGTCAGCGCTCAACTGAGGTGGTGACGACAAAAACACAAGTGCTTCACACGGAAGCTGTGTTTACCATTAACACTAAGGAATGATTCATGCCTTGACTCTCCTACAGAGAAGTCACACCGTCTTCTAAACACATATAATAGTTGGATTATTCTTGGACCCTCGTCTACAACCAGCTTGACTGAGAGAAACATAGTATGACAGCATATGCGTGTTTGTGTGTGTGTGTGTGTGTGTGTGTGTGTGTGTGTGCGTGTGCTGTTCCCAGAGTGGCTAATGGTTTGAACAGTGAAATTGCCTTTGCCAGACCGAGTTGGCTTGGCATGTACATGTCTGTGTGTGTGTGTGTGTGTGCGTGTGTTTTTGGTACTCACATCCAGGCGTGGTAGGAGGTGATCAGAGTCCATGGTTTATCCTTGAGCTCCAGTGTTACGAACCCTCGTCCCTCTCGCTCCCCCTCCGTCAGACATGAATTGACAAAGTAGACTCTTTTATCTCTCTCTCTCTCCCCTTCTCCCCCTCTCCCTCTGTCCTCTCCCTCTCTCTCTCTCTCTCACTCAGGATAGCCTCCTTTGTGAGGGGGCTGTGGGTGAGGATGCTTTAACCTCCATGGTTCTCTCCCTGCACTGCTGGGCCCCCCCCCCCTCGCTCAGCCTCTCATCCTGTTGTCAGTTTCAGATAAGCTCCTACTTAAAAAATATCTACCGGCTTCCCCCTGCCTGCCTGACCTCTTCAAACAGCCAACTCCCTCTCTCTGTCGCTTCAACGTCCCGTCCTGCACAGATACACAGTGAAATGGACCGCAGTATGTTGACTGTATGAACCTGCTGAAGAAGAATTAGGCTGGAGAGTTCTCTGTAACCGGCAAATAATTCCCTCTTGTCCCCAGCTTCCTAAATGTGTCTCTCTCCCTTCCTCTCTTTCTCTGTTTCTCCTTCTCTTTTTGTCTCTCCTCCCCTTTTTCCTCTCTCTCTCTCTCTCTCTCTCTCATGCTATACAGAGAGTTCAGCTGGTAAACTCAGTTTAACTCTAATGGACTTTCCTGGCCATTTACATCCTCCCTTGTTGTGATGTCACAAAGTCAGACCACCCCCACTACCAAACACACACACACACACACACACACACACACGCAGATAACATCATGGCGGAGCGACTGATTATATTCCATAGTTACTTTTACAAACTCACCCAATGATTTTCATTGACACCACTGTAATAATCAACTAACATGCTGACAGATTACTCCCGAATATGACCAAACCTACGATGTTAGCAGATCAAGGTATGAATGGATGACTCAGATGGGAGGATGAAGTCACCGCAATTTAAGGATTTGATTGGATGG
>JACXGI010004959.1:0-50133 GCA_016801175.1 Esox masquinongy
TCCCCCACATAGTTTTTCCTTTGAAAATGTAGCCTACACAACACAAATTATAGACACACCAAAGACCTTTATTTTGATGGCAACGTATGAAAATCAGAAGTGTTATTGTTGCTGATTAATCTCTAATGTAGAGTCTTACTGTTGCTACCAAAGTTAAATAAATAATAGGCCTGCAAGTATAGAGCGGTATAGTTGTTTTGTGAGTGCAACTCGTTTAATGCCAACTCCTTTACATGAACTGTACACGATCAGTTGCATGGATATCGTGGAGGTGGTATCAGCTGGCCACAAACGACGAAATGTGGTTACTTAATCACAGAATCGCAAACTCCTCTTCAATTTCGCAGTTCGAAATCGAACCTAAACATTTTCGAACTAGAATCGAAATCGGTACACCCCTATATCCACATGTCAGTGTATTTTCTAAGCCCATATAGCGTATTTTAAATGACAAAGAAATCCTCCCCTCTTGAAAGTCATTAGCCCCTGGACAACTTTTGTACATGGCAGCTACATTTATCTACTACCTTGCTGGTTAATACGAACTATTAGCTGGTTACAATCCTAACCTGCTTACCAGTCAAGTAGATACAGGTCAGTAACCAAAACAAACGTGTTGGACGGGCATTTGATTTCCAAAGTGGGGCACTTTATCCTTATCAATAACGATTAGTAACTTCAGCACGATGGACGCAAAGCTAATATTCCTAGCATGTATGGCTGCCTAATCCTATGGGCTATTAGGCTATTGTCATCCGACGTAACCATCCCATATTCACAGTGACAGTGGAATAAAGCGATTTAACAAGAGGCTTACAACACTAGTCATTACGGAAACATGAATACATGGCGAATGAAATCATCAAGGATGTACAGTACCATTATGCAGTATGACAGGATGCAGCAACACATAGACATCGCAAAGCCCAAATCAACGACATTACAGGTACCAAAGAAATAAGAATGTACTCAAAATAACAATGTTCCTTCGCCGCTGTAAGCCAGGTGTACTTTTCGTAGTTGATCGATTGAAAGTGCCACACAAATCCTTTCACACAAATCCATTCCCCGACTGATACAGTTGGTTCCTCGCAATTTCCATGTTTTCTCGAATAAGGCTTTGCCAGTAAATCCGCCACCAAATGCATTTCTTCTCCTCCATTGTGCGTTAAAAAGACAACAGGGCTCAGTACAAATCTAAACAAAAAATCTAACGCAAAGCATTACATCTAACAATCTCAACCTCACTAAAGAAAGTTAAAATTAATCTTAGATGTTCCTACATTACGTCCTAACTAGTTTTATCTCAGTTAGGTAGCTGGCTCTCCGATCACACCACCTGAAAAATCCGCACGCAGGCAAGCTAGAAGACTGCTACGTGCCAAAGGCCAGGCTCATTATGGCGAACTCGAAATCTGATTGGTTGAAGAATATGACAATCAACAACCTCCTCCCCATTTGCTTCAACAGAAGAAAAGCAATGAAACTTTGTCAGTAGACTGATGGGAATGAACTTTGTAAAATACATCTAGCGTTAATGAAAATATATATTAAATTATATAAATATAATTTTCTAATTCTCACATCACTAGGCCAGCAAAAAAGGCCTCTGGTCAGCAGCAGTTTCGAAAAATATCGTATTGTATACCAAATAATAACTTTATCAAGTCGTCAATGTTTTGTAATTATTAGCCACATAAAATGTAAACTAGCATTTCATTAATTACCATTTCTGAAATTTCCAACGTAGTTAAAAAATACAAACCCATTCCCAATTATCGTCTACCTTTACTATTTTGTTCAACGGCATTATATTTCGTTTTTATTGATGTTGCAAATGACAGTCTAGAGCGTTTTACCTACCTTACTTGCCGTCCAGTAAAGAAAAAAGACCGGTCAACTTAACATTACATGATATCTGGTCTGCCGCACATGTATTTCACGATTTGCAACTTGTTTGCTAAAGATTGTTTATCAAACAAAGTCAGATACAGGTGACAAGATGAGTGACTCAGAGACAGCAAGGTAATCAAGATTTGAACTTCCGGTCAGATTGGTGAATCGTCTTGTTCAACCGTCTTTGATTGCAGAGACATTTGGTCCCAGAATTCAGTGGAATGAAAACACCTTCATAAAGTTTTTCACTGATGGTATTTGTCCATTAATAAATATGCAAGAAGTGGAATTCATTATTTTTCACCATCTTTAGTGAAATAGTGAATAATCATGTAAATAAAGGCACTATTAACACACAAGCCATTGTCTGCTGGTTAGCATATGTTTTATTGATAAGACAAGTGGAGTGATCCTGAGGAAAATAACACATCTTAGAAGGTTGATCAATAAATATTCAGTATACTCTTTAACAGTATTACTGCCCTAAATAGTTTCAAAATATAATTTTAACCAGTTGAAATCAGAATACTGATCCATATCTAATAAGCAACTTGGTGTTTATGGGCTGCTGTGGTGGCAATTTTTTGTCTTAATGGGTCCCAATTGCAAATATGTTCCTTGGGAGGAGATGGACTTATATACCTCTTTTCAAGATTTTATTTTAAACATGGTGAGCGGGGTGAGCTTGCAAATGTGGAAAACCCCAATAGTGCCACCGTGTGGTTGATAAATGACTGCAAAGATTTTTTTTTCCATATGGTCCTTGTCAACATACGTACGAAGTAAAATTATTATACCGTTATCCTTGTAGGAGATGTGTCTCTATATGTGCAAAACCACGCCCCCTCACATGTTCATTGGTCAATAGCATCCATGTTTTTTGACATAATGGTCTGGCTGATATAACTTTTGAAGACCATGGTCCCTAGATGCCAAACTTCAAAGTACATGAAGATTTGGTGCCAGAGGAGTTAATTTTTTTGTGTTTTTTAAAAAATCCAAAATTGCGGAAAATCCATCTTGACAGACTTTATGGGTCCCAATGGCAAAAATGTTCATCCTGAGGAGATACACCTATGTACCAGTTTTCAAGACTCTAGGTCACAAGGGGTGGGCGCGGTGAGATTGCAAATAGTGCAACTTTTGCAGTGACATGCATGCCACTGCACCAGAAGTTGCGGCCCTTGGCCCTTTACTACCATAAAAAATTGGGCCCCTTTAAGCCATTTAATCTCATGGGAATTTGCAAAAAACACCCTTTTTTGCCGGAATAATAATAGTAATAATGAACCCGAACAAACACAATAGGGTTTCACCAGTGAATTGCTGAAGCCCTAATAATAATGAACTGAAACAAAAACAATAGGGTTTCACCAGTGAACTGCTGAAACCCTAATAATAATGAACCGGAACATACACAATAGGATTTCGCCAGTGAACTGCTGAAACCCTAATGAAACGGAACAAACAGTGAACTGCTGAAACCCTAATAATAATGAACCGGAACAAACACAATAGGGTTTCACCAGTGAACTGCTGAAACCCTAATAATAATAATGAACCAGAACAAACACAATAGGGTTTCACCTGTGAACTGCTGAAACCCTAATAATAATAATAATGAACCAGAACAAACACAATAGGGTTTCACCAGTGAACTGCTGAAACCCCAATGAACCGGAACAAACACAATAGGGTTTCACCAGTGAACTGCTGAAACCCTAATAATAATAATGAACCGGAAAAAACACAATAGGGTTCCACCAGTGAACTGCTGAAACCCTAATTAAAGCTGCAAGCAGCATTTCGCGGGTTTCAGTATTGAAGCTACTACTAGCCAGATTGCAATTTTTTTTCAACTTATATCCATAGTTGCAAGCAATACGACATCTATATTTTTTTCCTTTCCTATAGTGCCCCCATGTGGCCAACTTGAAACATCATTCACACAAAGTAAAATCACAACCCTGATCAGGTGTACCAAATGTAATCTCACTGAGTGACAAAGAGCAACAGATAGTGTTATGGCTATTATGCCACCACTATTTGGCCAAAATGAATGTCCTTGCATGTTACATTGCAATAGTTTTCAGGACATTTGCCTCAAATGGTATTATAATAAAATTTTCTGCATCAGATAAATATGGATACTTCAAATGTCTGACACTATCAGAACAGTATAACACCTTAAGCACCAAACAATTTAACTAGGTAGTTGTTTGAATTTTTCATAATGTAATAAATGTAGCCTAATTGTATGGTAAATATAACAATGGATGTTTATCAGTCTTCCCCAGTGCAGAGCATATTAATGAATTCACCTTTTGCTTGTTGTATGATAATGATGGGGTCAGAAGAAATAATCATTATAATTTTCAAAGGTATGTTTACTTAAGCATGTGTATTAACATCAATGAATGAGCAAACTATTTCTCTTATAATTGTTTAATATTGATGATCAAAAGACTATTACAGGTGGCAACAATAAAAGCAATAGCTTTCCAGATTTTCATTAATTTGGAAAATACCCTCCCTATTCTTACTGTGAAAATATGTTGACTTTGGTAGGGAATGGGCATATAGCCTACGTGCCCATGTGTTGTTGTTAAATTAGAACTCAGATTTCGTTTTAATTTAACTGCCATGTCTTCAATTTAAAGACACAATTTTCAGCCGTTTGTTTTTCAAGGAAACCACAGGCCACATGGATGTTACGGAGCCTGCAGGAGATAACAAAGGACTTCTGAAAAGGGTTAATTGTGATATCTTCTTTCAAGAGAAACTCATGTTAAACAGCGTGGACATAAAGGTTAGGATGGTACGCTGTAAAGATGAGTTCTGTCTTATGGGGGTAGGGGATGTGCGTTATCTTCTGCACATAGTTTCAGCATTACTCTTTGTCAAGAAAGTGACTGCATCACCAGCCATAAAACTTGGACATGCTTAAGCGCTACTTTCAACCAATGCAAAGTACCCGACTGAAAGGGTGTGTATGAAGACTTTTAGTTTACCTGCGGGGAGTCGTGTTTGTAACCAGGAAAACCTATTTTTAGGACCCCTACCAAAATGCATTGTCATTGGATAGGTGAACAATGACAGTTTTACAGGAAGTTATATAAAAAATCAATTTCATTTCAAACATTATAATTTGGAGTTTATGGCTATGTATGTGGACTGTCAACAATTTCCTAGCAAACCATTCCAACCAGATTACACATTGGGATCAGCAGTGCATGAATTTTACCTATTGGCCCTAGCATCAGGAAAACACCTATAGGACCAAGCTATGGCTATTGACCGGTCTGACTTCTTACTAGGCTGTGCTCTTTATGCATTCAACTGTGCACCAGATGAGGAATGTGGCCAGAACCTATCCCTGATTAAGTCTGGGAATGTCCAACTTGAGATCAGGTTCAGTCAAGCACCAACCCACATGATTAATTGGTTATTTATTAAATTTTTGACTCCATTATCGAAGTGTCCAACTGGAGGTATGTCTTAGCAAGTCATGGTTGACTACTATTAGGAAACATTACCCAAACAGATGAGAAATGAATACCGCAGATTTGACTGGCGTGATGAACCAATTTTCATCTAGGACTCATTTCTACGGTGTGCTGGCATGCGACCGACTACCGTGGTGGACCTGTCCGAGATGTAGCATCAATGATGATTGTTAATATGCACCCAGCTAATCATGCCAGAGAACATGGCTGGCTATTTACATCACAGACAACGGCGTCAGAAAGTTTTATGACAGTTTTGGAAACTCCCCAGATTTGATGTATCTTCCCAAGTCAATCAAGGATTTTCTGCTAACCTATGAGAGTGTGGAATACAGCTCAAAACAAGTCCAGGATGTGATTTCGACCACTTGTGGACAACATTGTGTGTTCTTTCTCTATCAAATGACAAGAGGTCTGAGTTACAAAGATGTTATGCCTTTTTATATTGATGTATACGAAAAAATATATGTTAGTCTCCAAGTTTGTATCTAAGATGTATCAGAGTAAGCGTAATAGACAAACATTTAATTGTATACAGCATGCTCAATCTTGTGAATCATTTAATTTGTGTCATGGTTGTTAAAGGAAGACTGTTAAAAGTATACCTTATGCCTGTTTTATTATTCAAAAATAAAGGAAATTGTAAAACAACATCGATGTTTACATAGTGTTATTCATACAACAAATAGTCAAGGCAAAAACATACACTTTGACAATGACTCACAAATGATTAAAAAAACAAATGAAATAAAAACACATTAAAATGGAAGCCATTTGATAACCAATTGCAAGGGGAGTGGTACTGGAAGTAGGGTGTGGTTAAATAATCCAATGCGTCACCAGGCGTTTGTTTATACAAATTGATTTTACGCCTCACAAGCTCATTTGGAATAGTTGTAAAAGGCATGTTGAGAAATGCCATGGCCTCTAAAAACTCCCCTCACCCCAAAGGCCTTCTAGCATCAGCAATATTATTGGTTGCTGTCACACTTTTAACCAGATCCAACAGGTGCGAACACCTGATGATCTCTCCTTTGAAAATGAATTCATCATCTTAAGTCCATTAAGTCAAATGTTTAGACCTGAGGATTCTATTCAGAATATATTCAACATTCTTCTTACTCCTCGCAGGCACATTGTCCAAAATTTCATCAACAAGGAACATTTCGATGAGCAGTTTGATTAGTCTCAGTCATGTTTACTACATCAGCGCCAGTCTCAAACCCGGGTAGACTTAAAGTCAGTGTATTTGTGTCAAGCTCACCCTGTCTAACAACAGTCAAGAATCTTTGGGAAATGGCAGGGTATCTTTTAGCTTTTTCATGTAAATCCATATCAGTCTTCAACAGTATATTGCGAATTGATGAGTCCAAATCATTTTCAACAGATTGCCTTACATCAGTGCTAGTTGTTTTGGATTCTCGCAGTTTCTCTAACTGATGTTGCGGCTCCTCCGGATCTGTAATTAACATTGTGTTCATAAGGTTATTCTGCTCACCCATCTTACCCCAAAGACTATTCATTGCCAATTTAGCCAAAGAGCTAAACTGCCTAGCACTGTTTACAACAATGTTTTCCTTGTCAAGCTGCACACCCTACTTTTCATGATATTCACGAATATACTGTTCTTTAGCATCATCGTCAGCCACTGATGGTGGGAAGCCGCTAGCTTCCTGGTTGTGCTTCAGGAATGTTCTCATGTAATCTGCAAAAAGATTATCTGAAGTCCTGGTTAAATCCTAGACTTTGAATATTTCAAATATTCTTTTGCAGAATGGGTAAAGACTACAGACATTGTTATACTGAATAGTCTCCCCTTCTTGAGCCATAAACTTAAAATGAATTGCGTTGTTACGACCACCGAAAAGAGCATCCCGTGCGTCTAGGCACTCTGGAGCATCAAAAGTCTTCAAGAAAGTTTGGATATCTGCCGATGTGTTTTTAAGCTGATTCCACTCACACTCCCATATGTACTGAACATGTACATTGTGTTGTTCTTTGAAAGCTTCAAACTTTGCCAGCCATTGCTGGTGAATCAACCATTGTATCGAGCTGTTTGAGAATGTCTTCTGACAACGATTGTAGTTGTCTGAGGGGACCAATGCAATTGTGTCCTTGGTGAGGAACCTGTTGCAAAAGACTTTCATGCAGGTCGAAGCAATCGTAATTGATTGGAAGGGGTCAACACCACCACATTCCAGGAACTCGAGTCTGTAATGCATACAACCCTCTCTCAAGATGACCACATCATTCACGCAATAAGCCTTTATTTCATCCTTCATGACAAAGGTGTCTTTGGAAACCGTTTTTTTCCATTGCAAAAACTCATCTTTTTCTTTAGCCATCATGGTATTCACACTGTAGTAATGTGGTTCCAGATGGGGGCCAACATAGTTCTCATTCTCCTTAACATTAAACTAATAAGGAAAGTAGCCTTTTTTTTGAATCCTTAAAACCCATAGCACGTGGCAAAGCCGCCAGCTTCATCGGTAGGAAACAATGACTATCAGTGTATCTCTGATTGAATGTGCTGTCTGTAAAAATCATGAGCTTGCTACCATTAGCAATAAGTGTTGTGCCAATACCATTGTTAACAAGGTGTTCCATCAAAATGTAACCATCAAAACCTAACGAGTTGTGTGGTTACCTAAAACTTTGGAAAAAAGCAACGACACAACCATCTCCAGCGGCCGAACACCACGTCTTGTTATCAAAGCTTAATGCACACACAAAATTTGCAGTGTGTATACTGTTCACAGGATTGGCAATTGTCTCAAAATCATAAAATATGTAGCGCTCACAAGGGTCCTCGGGTTTAGAGGGTTTTATGAGACATTGATGATTAATTTCAACAGTCAGATCCACGTTACAATTGGGGCGCACGTTAGCCATGCACTTGTGCACTTTATAGTTGGTTATACTAATGGTATATTGACAACCACAATCAACACAGTATTTCTTCTGGTCACACCTGCTAACCCAACGACCTGCAACTTTGTGGAACTTCAAGGCTTTATGATGGCCATAACAAAAGTCAGAATAACATATCCACTTACAGTCCAGGCACTGCAATGTGTTCTGAGGCTGGTTATGACAATCTGTATGAAGACATACACTACAGCTGTGTTTACAACCGTGATCACCGCGGGTGTTAAAACCTGTATAACACCACTCACAGACATATGGCACCCCCAGAAAACCTTTCAGGTTCATGATGCCATAGAAATGCTTGTCGTGTAAGTACGTAAAGACCATTGGTCCTCGCTGTTTTGAAACTTAGTAAAACCCCCATCGCGGGCTCGGTGAAAGACAACATTTTTACACCATGTCATTTGTTCAAACCGGACGATATCCATGAATGCCACACAATCATCTAACGCTAAACCAGCATTTGTATGTAGCTCACGACCACTAGCCACAGCCTCATCATATGTGTACTGTGGGTTTAACATACACATCAAACAAATTAAAAAGCATGTAGAATCATTATTCAACACCACATAAAATGCCTTCTTTTTTTAGTGATAATCTGATCTAGCAATAGCATTTGAGCCTTACGCGCATCCCCTCCACCCTCACGGTTGTAGACAATTTGTAGAACTAGCCCTAGTGATTCATCAACCAAAAGCTCTGCATTACTCTGCATAACACTTTCGAGTAACCCCCCAAACGTGTTCATTAAATTCTTCAGCTCTCATGGCCGCATGTACCGAGGAGTTTAGAGATTCACCCATCAACTCTATCTGTAGACGATCGGCCGGTTCTAGTACAAAGTCTGAAGCTCTAACAATCAAAGTATCCAAGCCTTCCATAATGTGACCATAGAATGCGCCAAAATCATCAACTTCACCAATGTTTTGGAAATTTACAAACTATCGTAATTCCACATTGTCAAATTGATTCCGTTGTATCACTCTAACATCACCATCACCAGTCTGTGTTAAAGATCTGAATCTTTCAAAATCAGCCGGGTTGTACAGTTTTGCTCAAAAGTTTGCATACCCTTGGAGAATTGATAATATATGTACCATTTGTAAAGAAAACACGAGTGAGCAGGCAAAAAACATGTCTTTTATTTCTTATGGGATTCACATTCAACTGTAGGTCATAAAAGAATGGCACAATCATAAAACAAAACATGGCAACAAAGAAACAAGAAACCAGGCAAGCCTAGTTCAGCCGGCCCGCAATAGAAATTGTTGATCGTGGCTGCCCTCACAAGATTCAAACCCAGGTCGCTCACGTGAAAGGCTGTGTCTTTAGCCACTACGCCACAGAGCGTCAGTATCGAGAGAGCGTCAGTATCATTGTTGGGTGTCAGTATCGTATATTGACAGTATATAATATTGTCATGCATTAACATCACGTCAAATTTCGTTAGACACCATTAACTATCGTGTTAAACTTAATAAGAAATGTTACTCAGTTTAACTCCACCACAAATAGTATCTATGAACGGCATGACTTTTGCCCCTGACCATTTTAAAAGCTTATTAGCCAGTAATATGTCGCTAGACGCCATTACGCATTGTGTTAAACTTTGTAACGTTTCTTATTAATTTTACCACCACCACAAATATCATCTATTAACTGTATTGGCTTTTGCCACTGGCCGTTTTAACTGCTTATTAGCCATTCATGAATGACATTGATACAATAACTACTGTATCAATATAGGTGACTATAACGGACTTTTACGTCAAGTGAAAAGACGAGAGAATCGTGTAGCCAGCGAAGTGTTTGACTATCCTGAAGAAATCCTAAAATATAATTCGAAAATCCACCAGAAATAGTCGCAATATAACAGTAAACTAGTGATGGCCGTTCTTCTATCAGCAGGATATTATGCTAGCAGCGCTAACTCAATTTTTCATTTTCAAAATAAAAGCCATCATTGAACTATATAAGGCAATATAATTAACAATCTAGTCTGTCAATCTAGTCTGTCATTTTATGTTTAATGTCCGTTCCAATGTTGTTCTTGTCTGTTGTTTTTTTACATACTAGATTGTTAACTATATGGCCTTATACATTTCAATTATGGCTTTTATTGTGAAAATGAAAATCTGAGTCCTGCCAGCATAATATCCTGCTGCTAAAATAACGCTAATGAAGCCTCGTTTGGCCATCACTACAGTAAACAGTTTCATTTTAGGCTTCCCGTAGCTACAGAAGGTTGTAGCCAGCAAAGTTTTTATCTATTCTGAACAAATCCTCTTTTACCACTGGCTGTTTTAACAGCTAATTAGCCATTAGTGAACGACATTGAGTATCTATTAATATAGGTGACGATAACTGACTTTTGTCAAGTGAAAAGACGAGAGAATCGTGTGGGCAGCGAAGTGGTTATCTATACTGAACAAATCCTAATATCCACCAGAACTGTTTTATTTTATTTTAGGCTTCATATTACGTAGCTACATAAAGCTATAGCCAGCGAAGTTTTTGTCTGTCCTGAACCTCAGGCATAATGTATTTAGACTGTTACGGGAGTTGAACGCAGGACCTGTTGTCCTGTAGCCCGCGTCTCTAACCACTATGCTATTTAACAAGGGGTAGTCAGTCAGTCAGTCAGTCATTCAGTCAGGGACGGACTCACTCACCCAATCACTCAGTAAGAGATATTTGCTCTTCTAGGCCGCCTCCACTTACGTGGTCCAGCAAAAAATGAACTGACCCCTGTTCAAAAGTCTGCATACCCTTAGTTCTTAATACTGTGTATTGCCACCTTTAGCATCAATGACAGCGTGCAATCTTTTGTAATAGTTGTCTATGAGGCCTCGAATTCTTGCAGATGGTATAGCTGCCCATTTGTCTTGGCAAAATACGTCCAGGTCATGCAAAGTCTTTGGTCGTCTTGCATGAACCACACGTTTGATATCTCCCCAGAGTGGCTTGATGATATTAAGGTCAGGAGACTGATGGCCATTCCAGAACCTTCACCTTTTTCGGCTGTAACCACTGGAGGGTCAATTTGGCCTTGTGCTTAGGGTCATTGTCGTGCTGGAAAGTCCAAGAGCGTCCCATGCGAAGCATTTGTGCTGAAGAATGCAAATTGTCTGCCAGTATTTTCTGATAACATCCTGCATTCATCTTGCCATCAATTTTCACAATTTTCACTTTCACTTTCACTTTTCACTTCCACTAAAACAACATAAGTCTATAATACAGCATACAAAAATCTGAATTAATTTCATGCTGCAATACCTGGAAGTCTCGCATCCCCGCACACACACACACACACATACACATAAACACACACACACATACACACACACCGGTATTTACTAACTCACAAACACTACAGTTCGTAAGCATCTGTTAAACATTTCTACCAATATGAAGAAAACATTCTCGCATTAATGCTTGATGTACAATTTGATAAGACGCGCTTACAGACGTTTTGTTTACCAGAAATAACGCATCTTAAACCGCCCGCGAATCAGCGTTGTCCATGCAAATTTAAACTCAGCATTCTGGGTATGTTTGTAACTTTTTAACCATATATTGCAACTCAAAGGTTAATGCTGATTTAAAATACCCATTCTGATTTCACAAATCAACAATGCTCAGATATACACATGTACCAAAGTCATCAGTTTTATTTTTAGCACTATTTTAACCCAAGCATGACACAATCAACCTAGCCATAATGTCTGCCTGACCCAGGTTTTATTTCTCCTCCAGAATACTAATGTCACCCACACGGTGTATGTGTTAAGTAGTCCTATGGTGGAAACTAACCTTGTGTAAAATACGGGATGTTTATCAACCTGAATGTATTATAGCTTGTGCTAGGGTTCTTTTCTGTAATTGTGGACCATTACAATGGGCAGATCTGATCTTAAGACCTATTTCATGTTAAAATAATAAATGGGCCGAAACTTTCCAAAATTGTGAGTCCCGACCCCTTCTTTATATCTTACACAAGATATTACACATTCTACACTTGTTAAAATGGCACAAATCCATGTTACACGTGCATTGTAAAACATGGAAGATCAAAACCGGATGGTTATAAACCATCTATTACACACCTGATGAAAAAAAAAAGTGTACCCCTTTGGGTCCCGAGGACCAGTATTGGGAAACACTGCTATAGATGACAGCTTACCCAGAAGGATAGCATGGTCTATAGTGTCAAAAGCTTTTGACAAGTCTACAAACAACGCTGCACAATGCTTTCTATGATCTAAGGCATTTGCAATTTCATTTACAACAAGCATAGTTGCCGAAGTGGTACTGTGTTTAGATCTAAAACCAGATTGATTGATGCTAAGAGTACTGTTAGCAGAAAGAAAAGACTGTAACTGTTTATTGACTAAGCATTCTAGGATCTTTGCCAGACAAGGGAGCCTAGAGATGGGTTGATAATTATCCAAATCACTACCGTCCCCTCCCTTACGTAATGGCAGAACAAAAGCTTCTTTCCCCACCTTAGGGATATTTCCTGTGCTTAATGTTAAATTTAATATGAATGTCACTGAACCAGCAATGATAGGTGCGGCACACTTTAATAAGTATGGGTCTATATTGTCCACCCCTAATGATTTCTTAGTATTAATGGCACGCAGGGCAGCTAGGACCTCTACTTCAATGAGTTTCTGGAAACTAAAAACAGGATTACCATTTTCCAGGGTAACAAGACGAAAAAACAACTGACTGGCCAGGACCACAGTGGGCACTTTTCCTTTCAAATAAAAAAACACCAGAGATGAAATGTTTATTAAAAGCATCATTTTTTTTACTTAGAATATGGGAGTCAGAAGTAATTTGCTTAGGAAGTGAAACAGAGGAACTCCCCCATTTCAGTAAATTAACGGTTTTCCAGAATTTTGCAGGATCTCCGGCAGAGTCTGTTATAGCACTAAGAAAGTAGTTTGATTTTGCCTTTTTGACAACTGCAGTAAAAGAAATTCTCAATTGCATAAACAGCCAATCAGATGGAGCACCTGTTTTCCTTGCCACAGCCCAGGCTTGATTGTTTTGCAGGAAAAGATTTGATAATTCAGGACAGAACCAAGAATTAGTTCGATTTCTTACTCTGTGATTCTTAAGCGGGGCATGTTTAATAGACATAGAGATAAAAATAGAAGAGAAAAAAGCAAGGGCTGAAACTGAGTTCAGAAAGCAACAAGTGTATAAAAGCTCTGAGTGATATAAGTCAAGGATAAAAGCTTGCTGTGAGAAGTGTTTATAATTTCTCTTAAAGATTATACAGGGATCGAAGTGTTTCAGCCTAGCAACTCTACAAGCAATAGGGCAGTAGACACTGATATCATTAGCAAAAACCCCACTGGCTGTGTATTTATGGGGGGTATTTGTTAGAATAATGTCTAGTAGAGTAGATTTTTCTGGGTTCTTAAAGTTGGGACGGGTTGGTTTAGTTATTAGCTGGGAGTTAAATTTAGCTCAGTACAAATATCTTTTAATTTATCGGATACTGGTGAGAGCCAATCCAGGTTAAAATCTCCCAAAATCAGTAATTCAGAGTTTGCATAATAAGACAGTATACCATTGACATGGACACAGAAACATTTAGGCAACACTTGACATACATTTTTGCTTGTTATGGTCTAGCTGGCTTGCTTCTCGAGATAACACCACTGTCATATGAGATGGCCCCAGAACAGATTGGAATGTGTCCCTAATTGATAAGGGGTCTATTCATCAAGACTAGTTTGTAATCCTTAGGTCAGTAAACCAACCCCCACACCTTTGGTCATAAACCTGAGTGGAGTTTGGGAAAGCTCTCTCTTGCATTTTCCTCACTCCTGCCTGCATCTTCAATCTCCAGAGAAATTTTATCTTGGTACTTGTATTGTAATTGTAATACTCTCTTTATATATTAAATTCATTTGTTACATTAATTCATCGACTATTTGGAATTAATCTAAAATTGGTCAAAATCCAGTTCCTTCACCTATTAGTGGGCAGGCCAATGACAAGTCCAAAAAAAAAAAAATTTACTGGGTATTGTCATAATATATTTATGGTCATTATGATTGTAATGTTTGTTGCAACTTCAGATTATTGTGATGTTTATTGCAACTTCAACAATGTCACCATTCTCACCTTTTGTGAAAACAGCCTATCGTCTCAGCCGTGCCTCTCTCTGTGTTCCTTTTTCCCATGTCTCTCACAAATACAGCGTACAGTGTTGATTGGCTATTTACTTGTGAGGTATAACCTATCCGATAATACTGCGAACGGGACATTGAGCCACACTACAAGCAGGAAGCTTTCAGAGACATGCGGCTGCATTTGAGCCAGCGGAGCACATATATATATAAAAAAAGGATTTTATTGGCCATTATATCAGACAAATTAACAAATCCTATCATTGGAAAAATTGTGAATATCGGATCCAATAATCGGTCAGGCTGATGATCGGTCAACTCCTAGTTTGAACAAGTGATTTTCATTATATTGCAGGCACTTGCAACCAGTCTTGGGTAATTACACATAGTAGTTACGTTACTTAGTTACTTGCTGTAGAAAGTAAGATGTTACGTTACTTAGTTTAAAATAAGTTCTTTCATTCTATATTGACGTGTTGGTCACTTTTTATGGGTTATCATATTATTTCATAGTCAGGTATTGCATAGTCAGTATCAGTCACCAGCATTATCAATCAATGATCATTATACAGCAAGAGTGACCAATCCTATTATCTCAAGTAATCATAAACCATAATCAGAAACAATATTGGCATTGAGTTCTTTAATCAAGAATCTCTTAAAAATCACTAAATTATTTTGTATTGCAAGTGCCTCCACATTTTCAGGCCAGGCTTATTCAACAGGCTATATGTACAAACTTCAATACTAGATTGATCCATTGCAGTGAACAATGAAGAACAAAAATAACAGCTGTGGACTTGTACACTGATAAACATACCTTCTCAAAAAAGAAAACGCTAGGCACATTGCAATTTGAAATCTCTTTGCAATAATGTGGATTAGAAAAAGCCTTTTAAATAGGAAAAGCCTTTTAAATATTTTTATATCCATTCCGTGATTCCGTAACTTTATCTCTTAGTTCTTTTAAAAGTATCTTTCCTCCCGTTGTGGATTCTTTGCTTTGAATTGCACTACTAAACAGTGGAGTCCCCTATGACCAACTGGTTTTATTCTGAACTAATCAAAATCACTCAAATTGATCACAGATGGAAGCCAATTAGCTTGATTTGTGATCTAGATGGTGGTTGGTAATACCTCAGCCAGTTTGCATTTGCAAGTCTAAGGTTAGAATTGCAATTCAATTGCAATTCGAAGGTATTAAAATACTTATCCAAATAAGGTATTTTAATATTTTAATTTTTAATTAATTTTTTTAGAATCTTTTTTTCGCTTGGATATTGTGGGTTACTGTATGTAAATAAAGCTGGAAAAAAATTGATTTTATGTGTTTTTATTTCAGGCTGTAAAGCTACAAAAGGTGAACATTTTGAAAGGGTGTGGTGACTTCCTATACCCAGTGTGTCGATGTTAATGTGAGTCATGACTGGCCTTTCAAAAAAAAGGCTACAGATGTGGGCGCTAAAGGATAATAGTCATTCAGTTAGGTTGCTTTGATTTCTTGGGGACAGAGACAATAATGGTCTACTGTAATACCAGTTGTTATTAGAGACTGATGGGTCTGGGAGAGGTTGAAGATAGTCTACTGTAATTAGGGTTTCAGCAGTTCACTGGTGAAACCCTATTGTGTTTGTTCCCGTTCATTATTATTATTATTAGTGTTTCAGTATTTCACATGTAGTGTAATAAGAAATGTCTGTTGAGGAAGAGTGGAAGTGTATTAGACGAAAAGGTGCGTCTGGCCTCACCAAGTCTCCAACACACCCTTGTTGATGTTAATCAGGTGTCCTGCATAACATTTGCTTCTCCACAGATCTCAAACACCAGGGGTAGGCCATCAGCCCAACCCTCCTGAGCTCACCTGGAGAGGTGTGAAACTCTGAGCAAACTGGAATGTAACTAAATGCATGATATTGTGGACATTTATCTGTAGTGTTTGGTTTTCCCCTGTTCCCCATAAAGGGCATAATAGACTGATATGCTTTATTGTATTGTACGGGTTATGGATCAAACTTCACAAGAACATCGTAGAAATGATTGTCCTTGTTGCATGTCTGACAACATCTGGTGGCAACGCCCTGTCCATTCGATAATTTTGCATTGATTGAGTGGGACAGTTCCTGTCCTTTGTGTTCATTGTGTTTGCCAAGGCAAGGTAATGCTAATGTACTGTTAGAGACTAGTTAGGAGGACGTTGAATCGTGTTGGTATGTTACTATGTTTTGTATTGTAACTTTATTACAAGATTGCAATAAATTGTATCACTTTGGAATATAGATTACTACAGCATTCCTCGTTCATCTTCATACTCAAGCTGGTAGGGCTATTGGTAATTATACACACATAAGTAAGTCTAAGCGACCCGACTTGGTATCCCTGGGTCCTGGATTCTCAAAGCAGTCTAGTTAGGCCCAGGAACATATAACATTGACTAGTTATCCTTGAGTCGTGGGCATCATAACATTCTGTGTAGTCCCAGAAACACATGCCATTTTACTGCATGGTTCATGTTAAAAGACCTACACCTTTTGGCTGCTTATGATAACTGATAAAGGCACATACGCATATGTAAATCGAAGCGACCAGACTGGTCATCCCTGAGGTCCGGGTTACTACACGATCCGGTAGGAGAAACCCTACTGTTATTGTCGGTATTATTATTAGGGGTCCAAGCAGCGAAGCTGCGGAACACTATTGTAATTGTTAGTTTTTTTATATTGTTATTAGGGGTCCAAGCAGCGAAGCTGCGGAACCTTCTTGTAATTGTTAGTTTTTTTATTATTATTACGGGTCCAAGCAGTGAAACTGCGGAATCCTATTGTAATTGTTAGTTTTTTTCTTAGGGGTCCAAGCAGCGCAGCTGCGGAGCCCTATTGTAATTGTTAGTTTTTTAAATATTATTAGGGGTCCAAGCAGCGATGCTTTGGAACCCTATTGTGATTGTTAGTTTTTATATTATTAGGGGTCCAAGCAGCGAAGCTGTGGAGCCCTATTGTAATTGTTCGTTTTTTTATTATTAGGGGGTCTCCGGTAGGAGAAACCCTATTGTTATTGTCGGTATTATTATTGATATTATTAGAAGTATGCAAGAAACAACTATAGGTTTCTATTATACTTCTTCTTCTTCTTAATATTATTATTATTATTCCTCCAGCTCTACAACCTAAATGGTAAAAGCTATAAACATGAAACCAACTCCCAAACGTCTCAGATGCTCAAACTCGGGTTGCTTGAGCAGATCTTTTTGATAGCTATTATTCTTTTTATACTTTATCAATATTTAAATGAGCCACCAATGTATTTCAATGGGAAAAAAGTATCCATAGACTTCAATGGTCTATATGTAGTACAATGGTCAAAAATTCTAGACGCATCTCCTCCTACACTTTTTAAGCTATCATGTCCAAACCAACGCCAAGATGTTCAGTCTGGCCCAACTTGAGTTGCTTGTGTTCAGATTTTTTATACTATGTTTACTTTTGTATTTATTAACATTCAAAGCTTGCATAAATTAACATGTGTTTCAATGAGAGCCTAAGTAATAGAGGTTTCAATTTAAAATGTTCATGCTTTAGAGCCAATTAACCTTTGATAACAACTTTAAAGGTTTGAGGCTATCCTAAATAAGGATTCTATTACATGTTTATAAACAATTGGCAGTATAACTGCTAATTTACATCGTTAGGATATAACTGAGAATGAATCTTGAACCGTTCGCGCTACAGACACAAAACCAACTTTGTTTCACATGTTTAGGCTATGCCCAGTTTATATAATGAAACGTTTATTGATTTTACAGATGCTAATTAACGTAATTAGCATAATTAGTGTTGACTAGCTATTAGGCTGTATCTTTACCTATGCTGATTAGCGTAATCAGCATTAATTTGTTTTTAGGCTGTATCTTTTGAATCGTTTGAGCTACAGAAAAAAAAACTCTCATTCAAAAGTTTAGACTATCCCCAGTTGATATAATGAAACCTTTATTGATTTTACGTATGCTAATTAGCATATTTACCGTTAATTAACTATTAGGCTGTATCCTTTGAACCATTTGAGCTACAGACACGAAACCAACTTTGTTTCACATTTTTAGGCTATACCCACTGCAATTTATGAAAGGGTACTTGATTTTACGTATGCTAATTTGCGTAATTAGTGTTGCTTAACTACTACGCTGCATCTTTTGAACCATTAGCACTACAGACACGAAATTGATTCTCATTCAAACGTTTAGACTTTTCTGATTTCATATAATATCACGTTTATTAATTTTATGTATGCTAATTAACGTAATTAGCGTGAATTAACTACTATGCTGTATCTTTTGAACCGTTCGAGCTACAGACACAAGTTTAGGCTATCCCTTCTTCAAATTTGGAAACGTTTAGGCTATCCCCAGTTTATATATTGACACCTTTATTGATCTTACGTATGCTAATTAGCGTGATTAGCATGAATTCACTATTAGGCTGTATCTTTTGAACAGTTTGAGCTACAGACACAAAGCCAACTTTCATTCACCAGTTTAGCTATCCCCACTTAAAATTATTGATTAAAATTTATTGATTTTATGTATGCTATTTTAGCGTAATTAGCGTTAATGAACTATTATACTATATCTTTGAAACCGTTCGAGCTACAGACATGAAACCAACTTTGCTTCACCAGTTTAGCTATCCCCTGTTCATATAATGACATGTTAATTTAGTTTAAGTATGCAATTTGAGCAATTAGCATTAACTATCTATTAGGCTGTTTCTGTTGAACCATTCGTGCTACAGACACAAAGCCAACTTTGTTTCACAAGTTTAAGCTATCCCTACTGCAAATTAAGAAACGGTTATCGATTTTACATATGCTAATTGGCGTAATTAGTGTCAATTAACTACTAGGCTGTATATTTTGAACCGTTCTAGCTACAGACACGAAATCTGGTTGGTAACTTTTAGGAGCTTTAACTATGTCATGTATGCTAATTTATGCTAATTACGCTCACCAACAGTATCTCTTGAACCTTAAAAAAATACAGACTATAAACCTTTCCATAGGTAAACACTATTTCAAACCATAAATACGTTTTAAACAGCAAGCAAGCACACCACATTTTCTTCAGGAAATGTACTTGTCTAGTGATTTTTTTTTTCTGTTTCCTTGACACAGCTGAATATCTCAAAACGTCCCTGGTAGAAAATGCTGTAACTTTGCACACTGAAAATATAGAGCTACAGACTCTATATCGAGTCTACAGACTCGAGCACCTACCACGCAGACACCCGCCCCGATTCCTCCAACAGGGGCGCTACTGTACATGATTCAATTTCCACCCCGTTTGTCCTATAATGCTGCATCTTTGTGTACTAGCCTCATTTCTCAACAAAAAAGCCCCAAGAACCCACAAAATCCGCAATCATGGATTTTTCTGTACACTGAAAATTTGCCAAAACCTACTGAATATTTCAACTTTTACAAAGTACCTCGGATTCACATGTCATTTGGCGTACAAGTGTCTCATGCATTCCTCCTTAGAACTATTTCAGGAATAAGAGATATCTTGCAAGATAGCGGATAAAATTACTGATTACTCTACAATATATGTATGCAAAATATTAATGTCTGCATTTCTTTATGGAACAATAACCTATACACTTCATATTCATTGTGCCTTCTGACACCACCCCCATATAACACCATGTAAATGTGTTTGCTGGAATCTCAAAGCACGGAAATCTGACCATTTTCAACACAAGCTAATGCTAATGCTAATAAATGCATTTAAAACTCTTCTTCTCCTGAACCGTACATTGGATTTTCTCACCAGTAAATTTCCAGACTCTAGGCCATACTTCTGAACAGGGCTGATAATTAAACTAGTTGTTATGTCAAAAGTCGACTGAACAATGACTTCACAAAGTTAGCCCTTTATGCTATCTCTAATGACCACTATAAAAATTTCCTTAAAATCAACTGGTAATCCGATTGACCTGACTGTTGGTGTACAGGTGTCTCATGTGTGCCTCTCTATAGGGTTGTAAGGAATAAGAGACCTGTTTCAAGATGGCGGACAAAATGGCTGACCAGTGTAAAACTTACGTATGCATACACTTCATGTGTGCATTACATTATGACACAATGGAAATACAGACCAGGTATATTATTCACTCAGACCCCTGACCCGATTCCTCCACGAGGGGCGCCACAGGCCACACCTTAATGCATTTTTTCCACAGTTATGCTAATTCCACCCCGAAGGATAACCCTTTATACTTACTCTAACGACCACTATAAAAATTACCTAAGAATCAACTAGTAGTCCAATTCAGCTGACTGTCGGTGTACAGGTGTCTCATATGTGCCTCTCTATAGGCTTGTAAGGAATAAGAGATAAATTGCAAGAGAGCAGAACAATGACCTCAGTACAAAGGTGGTTAATGTAAGTCCATTGGACAACAGAAGGTAGATGAAGGTAGGTCTGTATATCTTTGTGACACAAATAAACACACACACACACACAAACACACACACTCAATTAGTGAATCATATTTAAAAAAATCTTATAGTTGCAGTGTCCTACCACTGCATTTTCCATTGCCAATGTTTATGTCGATGGCCTTAGTGTTACTGTTAAGTAAGAAGTCTGTATGACTATAAACATACAGACTTGAGTGTCCCCTGCCAGACTACTTTCCTGCGCTTACCCTATTGACCAACTTCTATGCTGTCTATCTCACCGTACATTTCACCAACAGCACTTACAAAAATAAACTGTACAAATAAGGAATATTTCATTTTCATTATCGATATCCCAGCATGCTTTGCAGCTGTTCAATTTGTTCATGTTTATGTTTGTTGTAATTGATAAGAATGTTACAGAGCTTTGTTTTTTGTGCCATCTTGTAATTTATGTACAGTGGTGCACTCTTGAATGTTTTTTGGGGATTATGGCAGTTTTTGGGTGCCAACCATAGAAAGGAAGACTATTGTGTTTGGTGTGGTCTGCTGCTTCATATTTTCACAGGTATTGCAGAATCATGTGCGATTCTACTAACCATGTGTTTAGTGGCTTTTGGGGTGGTGTGAGTTCTTTGATAACAAATGACTTTTGTGGGCGTGCGGACTGCCAAAACTTGCAGTGTCGACAGGTGGCCCCAACTCCTCTGCCAGTGGTGCTTCACGATACAATTCATTTTGCTAATATAAAAATGGTGTTTCCGTCTTGCTTCCCATGGACACCAGGCCGCACTCCAAAACAGGGATAGCCATGAAAGTAGTTCCTATGTCAAAAATCTCCTGAGCTATGGCTTGACAAAGTTAGCCCTTTATACTAACCCCAATGACCACTATAAGAATTATCTTAAATTCAACCCATAGTCGGATTCACCCGACTATCGGTGTACACGTGTCTCATATGTGCCACTCTATAGGGTTCTAAGATATAAGAGAAATTGCAAGACGGCGGAGCTATGACATCAGTAAAAATGTATTCATTGTAAGTACATTTGACATTAGGAGGTAGATGATAAAATGATGTCAGCAAGTTCTATGCTATCTTTTTCTTTTTGTCACACAATCATGGACACACACACACACACACTTAGTGAAACATATTAAAAACACAGTGTCCTGCCACTGCATTTTCCGTTGCCAGTGTTTTTGTCTATGGCCTTAGAGAGTTACCCCTCCATGGCCATTTCTGTGTCTATGCCTTTCGAAAGTGGACTGTATATCAACAATAAATCTGATTGACATGGCCAGCGGCATTCATGTGTCTTATACATGTCTCCCTTTTAGGGTGTTAAAAGTTAAGAGACTTTTACATGTAATTTTCTGTATTTCAGAAATATAGTTAATAGATAACATTTCTGTTATCAGGAAGTACAAAAATGACCCGTTTTCCACAGACTAGATAACATTTCTGTTATCAGGAAGTACAAAAATGACCTGTTTTCCACAGACTTTGATACGCTGTTCACAAAAATAAACGGTATAAATAAGGATTATTTTGTTTTCATTTTTCATATCCCAGCATGCTTTGCAGCTGTTCATTTTGTTAATGTTTATGTTGTAATTGATAAGAAGGTGCGAGAGCTTTGTTTTTTGTGCCATCTTGTAATTCATGTACAGTGTTACACTTTTGAATGTGTTTTGGGGATTGTGGTCATGGTTGTTTACCAAACATAGACATGAAGACGATTCTGTTTGGTGTGCTTGCTAACCTTGTGCATAGTTGCTGGTACAGAATGAGTTGTCAAAATCTAAACAAGTAATGTATCAATGGTTTTGCATGTAGTTTTCAATATTTTGGAATGACAGTGTGTTTCTGTTTCAAGTTAGATATAAAACCTTAATTTAATGTTTTTTTCCTGTGAAATAGCTGCAAAATTCTTTTATCAGGAAACACAAACTATCTGTTTTGCTGAAGATTTCGATATGCTGTTTACAAAAATAAATTGCATAAAGGAGTATTTATTTTTCATTATTGATATCCAAGCATGCTTTGCAGCTGTTCAATTTGTTCATGTTTATGTTTGTTGTAATTGATAAGGTGACAGAGCATTGTTATTTGTGCTATCTTGACATGTACAGTGTTACACTTTTGAATGTTTTTTGGGGATTATGGTCGTGTTTGTGGGCAAACCATAGACATGAAGACCATTCTATTGGGTGTGCTTCGACTGAACTATGACTATACAAAGTTAGCCCTTAATGCTAACTCTGATGTCCACTGTTAAAATAACCTTAAAATCACCAGGTCTGATTGACCTGATTGTTGGTGTACAGGAACAATGACCAGAGCAAAAAGGTGCTTAATGTAAGTCTGTTTGACAGTGAAAGATAGGTGATACAATGAAGTAACCAACTTCTATGCTGTCTGTATCTCTTTTTCACACACACACACACACACACACATTCTTATTGAAATATATTTAAAAACATAGTTGCAGTGTCCTACCACTGCGTTTTCCATTGCCAGTGTTTTTATTGATGGCCTTAGAGAGTTACTGTGGAGTCAAAAGTCCATACACATACAGACACGAATGTCCCCTGCCAAACTATTTTCCTGTGTTTACCCTATTGCCCAACTTCTAAGCTGTCTATCTCAATGTACATTACACCAGCAGTACTTTCTTAGCCAACCACTCCATTGCCTCTAGTGCAAGACCCTACACTGCGTGCACAATTATTAGGCAAATTGTATTCCTCAAGATTTATTTTATTGTTGACCAAACACAATGCTTTCAGTCAATCCAAAATATAATTGAACCTCAAACCTGAATGTTTAACAAAGGAAAAGTGAGTTTTGATCTTTCTCAGGGGAATACATAAGCGTGCAGAATTATTAGGCAACAATTGGTGCGCAGAATTATTAGGCAACTAATTAAAACAATTATTTCTCCCAACTCACGTGTTTATTCTCAATTTTTAAAGTAAGTAACAAATAAGTAATACAAAATGACAATTAATTAAAATTTGTGTCCTTTTAAAAATATTCAGTGACCAATATAACCACCTTTTCAATACCTGCCATGAGGCTTCCATCCATGGAGTCTTGATCTGTTCACGATCAACTTTCGCTGAAGCAGCAACCACAGCCTCCCAAATGCTGTTGAAAGAGGTGTATTGTCTTCCCTGACTGTAAATCTCACGTTTGAGAAGGGCCCACAAATTCTCAATAGGAATTAAGTCAGGAGAGGAAGGGGGCCAGGTCATTATTCGGGCATCTTTGTGGCCCTTGCTGGCTAGCCAAGCAGTGGAGTACTTAGATGCATGTGGTGGAGCATTGTCCTGCATGAAGATTATGGGCTTCTTGAATGCTGAGGACTTCTTCCTGTACCACTGTTTGAAGAAAGTATCTTCCAGAAACTGGCAATAGGTTTGGGAGTTGGGTTTCAGTCCATCTTAAACCCAAAAATGTCCAACTACTACATACTTAACGATAGCAGCCCATACCAGTACCTCTCCTCCACCTGGCTGGCGCCTGACTGAAGTGGTGCCGTATGTCCATTAGTGATCCAGCCACAGGCCCATTCATCTGGTCCATCAAGAGTCACTCTCATTTCATCTGTCCATAAAAGCTTTGAAAAATCTGTCTTCAGGTATTTCTTTGCCCAATCTATACAGTACATTTCAAATCTTATTCAGTGGTGGTTGTGTTTCAGCCTTCTTGATCTTGGCCATGTCCCTGAGCACCAGACACCTTGTACTTCTGGACACTCCAGGTAGGTTGCAGTTCTGGAATATGATGGCACTGGAGGATAATGGGTTCCTGGTAGTTTCACATTTAATTCTTCTCAAGTCTTTTGCAGTTAATTTGCGTCTTTTCATCTCCATGCGTTTTTTGCACCCCAGTTGACTATTTGCAATAAAACCTTTGATTGTCTGGTGGTCACGCCTCAATAGTTTAGCTTTTTCAAGAGTGTTGCATCCATCTGAAAAGCATTTTACAATTTTTGACTTTTCAGTGTCAGTTAAATCACTTTTTTGGCCCATTTTACCTGAGGTCATGAAGCTGCCTAATAATTATGCACACCTTGATATAAGGTTTCATTCACTGTTGCCACACCCTCCCTAATTACACAAATGCATATAATCTGAATATGATTCAATCCAATGAGCGTTCAAGTTAATATGGTTTGGAGTTGGAAAATGTGCATAGAAATAATGATACGATCAGAATACTCGTCTAATAATTGTGCACGCAGTGTAGAAGGCCTATGAGATCAACATGGCTTTTAAGTCTTAAAGGCTTTCACAGGCCACACAACCTATCAGGCCTATAAGGCCTATGCAACGTAAATGGGTTAAAAGGCATATGAGACCTAAAATGCATTTAAGTCCTTAAAGGAGCTAAAAGGCCTATAAAGCCTTTACAGAAATTTCTGTGACCTTAAGATCACCTCATACACAGTGATCTGCCTACACCTCTAACAGCTTACCAAGTATGTGTCTGTGACAGTTGTCACCAACAGCCTTGTAGAAAATGATGGCGCATATGGGGCACTAACATGATACTTGTTTAGTTTACAGGCCTATGACCACCAAAACACTTCCCCAATGATTTTGGGGGGGTGCTACAGTGCATCATTAAACTTGAGACTTTGAAATCACCATATCTTTGAACACCTTTGACTTACAGTCACCAAATATATTTCAAAGTGTGTATACAAAGTGTGTATTACATACACAAAATGTGCATGGGTTGGAGAGAGACCACTGTATGTGGTCCATAAATGTCTAGAGACATAGACCCACTGTATGATCTCTTTTATCTGTATAATGACTTTTTAGTTTGTTATACTGTTTCTAATAATAATTACAATATTATCTCGTATATCACTTCAAGCAGAATAGCACAAAGAATCAGAATCAGAAACATTACCAAGTAGTACTTCACATAAAATTAATTAGCTTTTGTCTGATAAACATATAGTGCGAGGACAAAAACAGGCAGTACAAAAGTGCAAATGTGATAAATACATGTACTCTTCACGCATATACAGCTCTGGAAGAAATTAAGAGACCACTAATAATTTTTCTTAAATCAGCATCTCTACATGTATGGCAGCCATTCCATTCCAGTGTCTGTTCAATTCCAACACAGGCACACCTCATTTTATTTAATAAGGTACTAATTAGGTAATTACTTGAATCAAATCTAATTTAATGAGGAAAAGTATAAAAACCACTGCTGTGGTCATCGCTATCCTCTTGCAATAGGACCAGCTGGATGGCAAAAACAGTGCAAATAGTACCTCAAAGGTAATTTGAATAAAAAAATAACTATTCAGCATGACAAAGGAGTTGAAAAGAAAAGCTTTGAGTGAGGAAAAGAAGGGTTCAATTCTGGCTTCACTGGCAGAGGGATACAGTGAGCATCAGGTTGCTTCCATCCTGAGAATTTCAAAGACGGCGGTTCATAAGAACAAGGTCAAGCAACAGATATTGGGGACAACATAGTTACAGACTGGCAGACGACGAAAACGACTGTCCACTGACCGAGATGACAATCAACTCATTCGAAAGTCACTCAACACCCGTAGGATGACATCAAGTGACACACAAAAAGAATGGCAAACAGCAGCTGGGGTGAAGTGCATGGCGAGGACGGTTCGAAACACGCTCCTAGGGGCAGGGCTAAAGTCGTGCAAAGCTAGAAAAAAGCCCTTCATCAATGAGAAGCAAAGAAGAGCCAGGCTGAAGTTTGCAAAAGACCATAAGGATTGGACCGTAGAGGAATGGAGTAAGGTCATCTTCTCTGACGAGTCAAATTTTCAGCTTTGCCCAACACCTGGTCGTCTAATGGTTAGACGGAGACCTGGAGAGGCCTATAAGCCACAGTGTCTCCCTCCCCACTGTGGAGGATCAGTGATGATCTAGGGATGCTTCAGCAAGGCTGGAATCAGGCAGATTTGTCTTTGTGAAAGACGCATGAATCAAGCCAAGTACAAGGTTATCCTGGAAGAACACCTGCTTTCTTCTGTTCTGACAATGTTCCCCAACTCTGAATTGTTTTTTCTAGTAGGACAATTCCCATGCCACACAGCCAGGTCAATCAAGGTGTGGATGGAGGACCACCAGATCAAGACCCTGTCATGGCCAGCCCAATCTCCAGATCTGAACCCCATTGAAAACCTCTGGAATTTGATCAAGAGGAAGATGGATGGTAACAAGCCATCAAACAAAGCCGACCTACTTGAATTTTTTTGCCAGGAGTGGCATAAAGTCACCCAACAGCAATGTGTCAGACTGGTGGAGATCATGCCAAGACGCATGAAAGCTGTGATTAAAAATCAGGAGTTATTCCATATTCAAATATTGATATCTGAACTCTTCCTAAGTTAAAACATTAGCATTTTTTTGTTGAAAAATGAATATGAATTTGTTTCCTTTGCATTATTAGGTCTGAAAACAATGCATCTTTTTTTGGTTATTTTGACCAGTTGTGGTTTTCTACAAATAAATACTGTAAATGACAATATTTTTATTTGGGAGTTAAGTTGTCAGTAGTTTATAGAATAAAACAAAACTGTTCATTTTACTCAAACTCATACCTATGAATATTAAAACCAGAGAAACTGATAATTTTGCAGTGGTCTCTTTATTTTTTCCAGAGCTGTAGTGACATTTGCATTTCTGATGTCATTGCACCCCATCATGGTAGGCTGTTAGTTTGTCTATTTCATGCCAGACTGTTGTCAAACCCCAAGCAAGACTCTGATGATTCATTTCAGCATACACAGGCTGATTAGAACTAGATATTAGAAAACACCATCACAAAATCAACAATACTCCCATGATCAACCATGGTCGGAAAAGCTCTTAAACTTTCAGACGTTGGCGGTTGACTGCTACAACTTCAACGAGTCACCATGATGTGTGTCACTTTAGTTTTTCTCAATTGCTTAAACACAATTCCTGGAACACCTCACCATTTTCTCAAATCTTCACACACAATTCTAAAAATGTACACCCAACTGTACAAACATCTAACTTCTGTGTCCCAGTTCAAACTTTGCCCTTAGACAACACACCTAAGCTGTCAAAAACAGAGACTACATGATCGTTTGTTATACACTGGAGGGATTAATTCAGAACACTGCTAACAAAATGTTTAGAATAAGGTTTTCTGAAAAATAATTTGGAACTTTGTAAAATCACAGCACTTACTATCCAGATAACCCTTTCAGGAATACCCTGGTAAAAGAAATTCAAAACAGTACTGTAATAAATTACATAAGTGCATATGCTGTTTGGGTCAAAAATCTGACTTTTGTACTGTCACACTGACAAAACATATTAGAAATATAAGAAATACAATACCCAATTTCCAAAAGCTTTATTCCCTAATGCAGCAAATGTACAGGTTACTTGGCATCAGGGTTCTCGTCTCAGGTCTAGGTCAGGCAATAAAATCTCATCAACATCACACATTGTTTTCTCTTTCCAGGCAGCGTGAGGAAAATGCCTTTGTATGCCTTAGAACTCCCTGGATAGACTCCACAAACACATCACCAGAGGTGTCCACCACTGCCTCCTTTAGGTTTTGCTGTGCATAGAGATTGCGGTCATACACTCATCCTAGTCCTCTTTCTCTCTGTTGTCTTGCAACTGCAGCATGGTTAGGATCCATTATTCCAAAGCACATGGACATGCCACTAGGCCCAACTGATTGAGCCTGAAATTCTGATTAGTGTATTACAGTATTTCTGAATTGCTAAAACACATTTTTTGAATGTTTCCCTCGCTTTCTCAAAACCTTAAAAACAAATCACCAAACTTAAGCTACACTGTCAAAACCTTTGACTTGTCTTGCTATATCAAACAATTGCTTCAGAACTATGTTATCTTTACCCAAAACCAAACACTGTTTTCAGATAACACACACATCCAGCTAATGCATAAACACTACACAGCAGTCATTACAACCTACAGAAATAAATGCAAAACATTGCACTCAGGGCAGAGCAGGGGAAAAAATTATATTTATTATGAAGTACTTGCACAATCCTGCACACATAAATGTAGTCACAAACAAAATGTGCAGCAGATCGATAGCAAGCAATGTCTTGGAATCATTCTGCCTCAGCATCATGCCTCTGGGCATGGTCAGGCCATAGGACCTCATCAACATCACAGGCAATCCTGTCCCTTGCTAAACAACGGGGAAAGAATCCTTTAGCATGCCGAATCCAACCTTGAAATGTTTCCACTCCAATGTTGTCACATGCTGCATCTATTGACTGAATGAGATTTTCCTGTGCATAAGGATTTCTGTCATAGACCTTCCACCTCCATGCAGAAAAAAATTCTTCAATGGGATTAAGGAAGAGCAAGTATGGTGGGATGCACACATTTATAAAACGTGGGTTATTTTCAAACCACTCACGAATTCTAGGACCATGGTGAAAGTTCACATTGTCCCAGATTACCCCATACATGGGATGCTCTGCCTGCTCATCACCTCTCTGTTCACGACTCAGTAGTGCTTCCTGTAGAGCATATAGAAACGTCATAAGATGGGCAGTGTTGTAAGGCCCTACAGTCACATGGCGGTGAATAACCCCGTAGCTGCTGATGGCAGCACATGGAATCCAGTTGAAACATTCTCTATAGAAATTAACAAAAATTAATTTTTGAAGTAACGTAAATGACATAGCATTCCAGGCTTCATGCCTCTGTATACATGTGCTGCATTACATTCAACACAGTAAAGATGTACAGTAACTCAACAGTGCTGTATAATCTCTGGACACGATTACTTACTTGTACATATTGATATCGTAGCTCTTTTACCCTTTCAGAATTTCTCTCAAATGGTACTCTGTAGGCTTGTTTGAGACGTATCAGGTTGCGTTTCAGGACATGGTCAATTGTGGAGAGACTCACACTGTTGATTCCTTCAAAATTCACGTTGTCTTCCTCAACTCGCTGTTGTATTGTATTGTCACGCAGACAAATGAGATTATTTTGAAGGACCATATTGACAATAATGGTCTCCTGCTGTTGTGAGAACATACCTCTCCTTCCACCGGCATGTGGCAGTCTTTCAATTCTAGCAAATAAAACCTCTTGTTAGAATTATACAAACAGGCCTAATGCATTGAAATGTCACCAAATATGTACAATACATAAAATACTATTATACAAGTATATCACTGCAAGAAATTTTTAGAGATATGTTACAGTAATTTAAAATGATTGTACACAAATGATTGTACACTTACCTGTTCTCTTCTCTGAATGTCCTGACAATGGAGGCCACAGAGAACCTGCTTATATTTGGTTGAACACGTAGTCCTGCTTCCCTCATACTCATTCCATGAACCAGAACATGGTGTATGATTGTTGCTCTAATTTCATTGGAAATTATGGCTCTTGTTCCTCCTCCTCCTCCTCCTCCTCCTCCTCCTCCTTCTCCTTCTCCTTCTCCTCTGTCTCCTCCTCCTTCTCCTTCTCCTTCTCCTTCTCCTTCTCCTTCTCCTTCTCCTTCTCCTTCTCCTTCTCCTTCTCCTTCTCTTCTGCCCTCCATTGTGAAAATCACACATGCCATTTGGATTTGACATGGCTTTATATCCTGATTACTGATTAGGTGCAACACATTACTGATTTGAAACAGGTGTGTTCAATTTTGAGTGCTTGTGTGTTACCGATGACAACAGTGTGTTGCTTGTGTTTCACTTTTTGGGGCTGTGTTGTGCCATTTTGAGTTGAAGTGCACCACAATGCTACATGTGCTTTGTGAATGACAATGTGTTTACAGTTTTGCACAAAGAGTGATTCCGATTTGCTAGTTGTGTCTAACCACATGAGAAGTGTTTAAAGTTCTGCAATCAATAAAGTGGTTTGTACACTTGCAACTTTGGTTTTGCAAATGGATTTTAGTGTTTTAGCAATTCAGAAATACTGTAACATTTTTGAGGCTTAGTGTTTGCACCTGGAGAAAGGTGTGCTCTTTGAGTTTAGATTGTGATGACTTGAGGTAATTATATTGAGAACTTGTGTTTGCTGAATGAGTATGTAATGCAATTAATTATTTATTTGTCCACTTTTGTGTAAGGTTTTGCAGAAAGAGTTTTGAATATTGAAATGGGTGGAAACGGGTGAATAGTGTTTACAGTTATGGGAAAGGTGTGTGTTTTGGGGAATGGCGTAAGGGTATGGGTTTTTGTGCTACGTGACCCATCTGGATAACTTACTTCAACTTACTATACTTGCTATAGTAAGTAGTTCGCTATTCATGACATTTAGCACCGTATTACGTCTTTTTTTTATAATAATGGTGTCAAAATTTTGTTCTGTCGACTTACTAGAAGGATGTGTAGGAGTTTTTCGAAAAAAGTTTGGTCTCTTACTGATTTTAAAATGAGAATCCAAACTGCTCCACCAGTGCTTTGCTGCCATTTGGTGTAATTACAACCTTAAAATAATATGGGAAATACATGAGTATTCAAGAAAAATTGTTCAATATCAATTTTAATGAAACAAGTTTAGAATAACAACAAGTTTAGTACATGGGTTTCATTTCAACAAAGTTATGAACTTGGTCAAAATGACTGCCTTGGTAATTCTAGTGTACAAACAACGCAGTTATTCCATTATGACATGGTGTTGCTGCAAAAATGCAAAGACCCATTATCTTTGGCACTGTGTGCTTTACTTCGTCTGGGATAAAAAGCAGCAAAATAATCAGACATACAGCATTTGTTCCTTTGTTTATATCAATCCAGACAAGACAGTCTCAAAAGCCAACCCTGGCTCACTGATTTTGACTCTAGAGTGCCTAATACTACTACTTCACCTAGCTTTGAAGTTACACCTACCTTGCAACAGTCAATTTCTCAAGTACGCTAAACATTACTTTTTTATCTATTGGCCTAATTTCTTTTAGGGACATGCATGAATTGCCTTTAATTGTCCATCATCCAAATTCAACCACATTTTAAATCCAAGGAGAAAAACAAAACACTCAACACTAAGAAAATAGGCTATATAAATGCTGGCATTGCTTGGTCACCCTCAACTTTAAACACTTTTAGGCTTTTGGGCCGCTTATATATAGGCCTTAGTAAGGGACTGAACAAGAACTTATGCTTTTCAAACAATTACGTCAATAGGAAAGGACCATTAGCCCAGCCCCGGGAAACAATCTGTAGCCTATTGATTTTGTTAATGTGCAGCCACAATTACTGGAATTGGGTTAAGAACTGTCAAATGCATTATTAAAACCTGAAATAAAATTGGTGAACCTTCAACCGTCAAGATTGGACACTGGAGCAATAGAGCAATGCAGTCTAATGAGTCCAGACCTATTCCAGAGCAATGAGTGTGTCAGAGTAAGAAGGGAAACGCATGAAGAAATAAACCCATGCATAGTGCCCACTGTTCAAGCCTCTGGAGGCAGTGTCATGATCTGGGGTTGCTTCAATTGGTCAGGTCTAAATTCATCAACTTTATTTGGCAATAAAATGAAGTCAGCTGAGTACCTGAATATACTGAATGACCAGGTTGTCCCATCAATTCATTTTTTTCTTCCCCGATGTCACGGGCATATTCCAGGACAACTATGCCAGAATTCCTCAGGCACAAATTGTGCAAGATTGGTTCAAGAAGCATGAGGAATCATTAATTGGCCACCACAGAATCCTGACCTTAGCCCCATTGAAAGTCTTTGGGATGTGCTGGAGAAGACTTTACGGAGTGGTTTGCCTCTCCCGTTGTCAATACAAGATCTCAGCCAAAAATGTATGCCACTCTGGACAGAATTAAGTGATGTGACGTTGCATAAGTTGAAAAAATTTCGCTGCGAATGCACGCCATAATCAAAGCTAAAGGCGGGCTAAAGAAATATTAGGGTGTGCAACTTTTTTGGGGCCAGTCAGTGTATTTCTCAAGTCCACTCATGAAAGGCATGTGAATAGCACACACCCAATCTGGTTAACTGACATAAAAGTTCCTGGAAGTGCTAACAGCTACGAGTTTAACATGATCAGATCAAGTTGCCACAGTGACTCTGGACTGCTTGCTATAAACCACGAAATTGCTAATTTCAAAGTGATGGCATTTCCACCCTGTTTGACCTATAATGCTGCATCATTGTGTACAAGCCTCATTTCTCATGAGGAACAAAAAAGCCTCAAGATCCCATAAAATCCGCCATCTTGGATTTTTCTGTACACTGAAAATGTGCCAAAACCTACTGAATATTTCAACTTTTACAGAGTAACTCGGATTCACATGCCCTTCAGCATACAGGTGTCTCATACATTCCTCCTTGGATTGAATTCGGGAATAATAGATATCTTGCAAGATGGCCGATGGTTACTGTACAATATATGTATGCAAAATATTCATGTCTGCATTGCTTTATGGAACAATAACCTATACACTTCATATTCATTATGCCTCCTGACACTACCCCCATATAACACTATGTGCATTTGTTTGCTGATATCTCAAAGGACAGCAAATTGGCAGCTGCCAAAAATCTGACCATTTTAAACACAAGCTAATGCTAATAAATGCCTTTAAAACTCTTCTTCTCCTGAACCGTACATCAGATTTCCTCACCAGCAAATTTCCAGATGCTAGGCCATACTTCTGAACAGGGCTGATAATGTAACTAGTTTTTATGTCAAAAGTTGACTGAACAACGACTTCACAAAGTTGGCCTTTTATGCTAACTCTAATGACCACTATAAAAATTACCTTAAAATCAATCGATAATCCGATTGACCTCACTGTTGGTGTACAGGTGTAACATATGTGCCTTCCTATAGGGTTGTAAGGAATAAGAGATATATTACAAGATAGCGGACAAAATGGCTGTCCAGTGTAAATCTTATGGATGTATACATTTCATGTGTGCATTACTTCATGACACAATGAAAATACAGATAACACTTTATGCTTTATGCTCAGTAGTATATAAAGAATGCATATATAGTGTGAATACATGTCTCCATTAGGGTGTTTAGGTGACAATTTTCCTATCATGTTCACCCTCCATGGCCATGTCTGTGTCTATGCCTTTAGAAAGTGGACTGTAAAGCAACAATAAATATGACTGACCTGGGCAGCAGCATACATGTATCTTACACATGTCTTCCTTATAGGGTGTTAAAAGTTAAGAGACTTTTACATGTAATTTTCTGTATTTCAGAAAGATAGTACATTTCTGTTATCAGGAAGCACAAGAATTTCCTGTTTTCTACAGACTTTGATTCGCTGTTTACAAAAATAAACTGTATAAATAAGGATTATTTGATTTTCATTATTGATATCCCAGCATGCTTTGCGGCTGTTCAATTTGTTTATGTAAATATGTTTATGTTTGTTGTAATTGATAAGAAGGTTACAAAGTTTTGTTTTTGTGCCATCTTGCAATTTATGTACAGTGGTACACTCTTCAATGTTTTTTGGGGATTATGGTCATTTTTGGGTGCTGACCATAGAAAGGAAGACCATTCTCTTTGGTGTGCTTTGTTGTTTCATGTCATTACAGATATTATTGAACTCTGTCTCTTACATTTTACTGCTAACTATGTACTTGGTGGATTTTGGGGTGTTGTGAGTTGTTAGAAAACATTTAGACTGTATAAATATGAAATATTTTTTTTCGTAATTGATATCCTAGCATGCTTTGCAGCTGTCCAATATGATTATGTTTGTTGTAATTGATAATGTGACATAGCTTTGTTATTTGTGCCATCTTGTAAGTTAAGGATAGTGGTACACTCTTGAATGTTTCTAGGGGATTACGATCGTTTTTGGGTGCCAACCATAGAAAAGAAGACCATTGAGTTTGGTGTGGTTTTGCTGCTTCATTGGCTTCTCCTGTATTTCGGAGCTCTGACTCTAACATGTTTTTGTTATCCATGTGCTTGGTAGATTTTGGGGTGGCGTGAGTCACCTTAAAACTAGTAACTGTTGTGGGTGTATAGACTGCCAATAACTGCTGTGTAGACATGTTCCCTGAATCCTCCACCAAGGGTGCTTCAGGACACAATTCCTTTTGCTAATATAGAAATGGTGTTTCCATCCCACTTCCCACAGACTCTAGGCCTCACTTCAGAACAGGGCTAGTAATGAAACTAGTTTCTATGTCAAAAATTGCCTGAAAAATGGCTTGACAAACTTAGCACTTTATGCTAACTCTAATGACCACTATAAGAATTATCTTAAAATCAACCCATAGTCGGATTGACCCGACTGTCGGTGTACACGTGTCTCATAAATGCCTCTCTATAAGGTTCTAAGAAATGAGAAATAAATTGCAAGATGGTGGAACAATGACCAGAGTAAGAAGGTGGTTAATGTAAATCCATTGGACAACAGAAGGTAGGTCTGTATATCTTTGTCACACACACACACACACACTCTTAGTGAAACATATTAAAAAAACATATTGTTGCAGTGTCCTACAACTGCGTTTTCCATTGCCCGTGTTTTTGTCGTGGGCCTTAGAGTGTTGCTGTTGATTCAGAAGTCTGTACGACCATACACATACCGACACAAATGTCCCCTGCCAGAATATTTCCCAATACTTACCCTATTGACCAACTTCTATGCCGTCTATCTCAATGTACATTACACAAGCAGCACTTTCTTAGCCACCCACTCCATTGCCTCCAGTGCAAGACTCTACACCTGAATTTGGCCTATGCAAATTGCCTTATAACAAAAAAACTAGACCTTGTGAAGTGGAACATGGCATTTAGGAATTACTCAGTAGGGTTTAAAGAATCCATATATAGTGTCAATTCATGAGGGAAATTAGAGAGTATAGAGGGTTGGAGACCTATACCTATGCAAATTGCTTTATAACGAAATAACTAGACATTGTGAAGTGGAACATGGCTTTCGAGAATTTCTCACTAGGGTATAAAGAATCTGTATAAATACTTGATGTTTAAGTGTTTGACCTTTCCAGCTTATAACTTATGACATATTTCACTATCCTTGCCATATAGGAGGACCCCGTCCTATTGTTGCTTGCAACTACATTTATTATTATTATTATTATTCTTGGCACCTAAAATGCTTAATAACTCAAAAAGTCCATGGTAAAAAATGCTATAAACTTGCATATTGTTAAAATACTCCACGTGTAACAACCATACAGACCCCCACCATGATTCCTCCACCAGGGGCACTATAGTACATGATTCAATTTGCTAATTTCAAAATGATTCCATTTCCACCCCGTTTGTCCTAAAGTGCTGATTTTTAATTTTTTTGTACTTGCCTTATTTCTCATGTTGAACAAAAAAGCCTCAAGAACCCATAAAGTCCGCCATTATGGATTTTTCTGTACAATGAAAATTTGTCCAAAACTTGTCCTTTGGCATACAAGTGTCTTACACATGCCTTCGTTAAAATCATTTCAGGAATAAGAGATAACTTGCAAAATGGCGGACAAAATGGCTGACTACTGTACAACATATGTATGCACAATGTGCATGTGTGCAATTCTTTATTGGAACAATAACCTATGCACTTCATATTCATTGTGCATCCAGATACCACCCCCATATAAGACCATGTGCATTTGTTGGTTGATATCTGAAAAGACGGAAAAATGGCAGCTGACAGAATTCTGTCCATTTTCAACACAAGCTAATGCTAATGCTAATAAATGCCTTTAAAACTATTTTTCTTCTGAACCGTACATTGGATTTGAGTTTGAGCTACAGTTTGAGCTACAGACATAAAACCAACTTTGTTTTACATGTTAAGGCTATCCGCAGTTCATATGATGAAACGTTTATTGATTTTACGTATGCTAATTAGCGTAAATAGCATTAATGGATTATTAGGCTGTATCGTTTGAACAGGCCTGGACTGGTAATCTGGCATACTGGGCAAATGCCCAGTGGACTGAGGCACTTTTGGGACCGGCCCTTAAAGCCGAGACAGCGGCCCATTGTTTTATTTTCTATACTGACACTGGGCTAGCCCAATCACATCTCTTACTAGGCCCCACCCCTCCCCTACTGTCAACTGTTTCTTGTGTCAAATGCGGTGGCTCAGAGCCAAAAATCTGTGGATGAGGGCGTCAAAATGGATTAACAAAAGCGCTAGGCCAAGGGGGTACGGAGAATTTGCAGGCCAAAAGAAGTAATACTCTAGAGGCGGATGGAGTAGGCGTGTGATAAGGAAGCCGAGGAGGCACAGTGTAAGCATGACAAGGAAGCCAAGGAGCCAAGGAGGGCCGAGGGACAGAGTGAGCAGAAACAGAGTAGTTGAAGCGGTAAGCATGGAGTAGCTTCATGATTAACAGGGAGAGAGTCGCAGGGAGGGGGCGGCAGTAGGAGGTAATGTGTGTGTCGCAATGATGGCAATGATTAAATAAATTAATGTAGATGATAATATAATCGTCGTCGCTATCATAAAGTGAAACTACTGCTGGTGGTCACTAGCGCAGCATAAACTATTTCGCATTGCTTTTGTAGCTAGCATAGTTCCCTTATGCAGTCACAAGTTTGGCTGACTATTCTAACATTTACCCTTTCCAGCTGGAGCCTTCTAATTTCAGAATCCTAATTCAGATGGTTTTTCTCTTATTACCGCTGGTGTCAAATCACATACTTTAAATTTGAAAACTGACATAAATACTAGACAACATTAGCTACAAACTGATATAGTTAGTTAGGTCATAATTAGGCAGGAATATTTTTTTTTTATTTTGCGCCTAATGTGATGGAGTAAAATCCCCATTTTCCTGTGCCAATTTTAGACCATGGTCAGAAGAATGGATCTGACTTACTTTTGCAGATTTGATGTACAAACGAAGTCGATCATTTGAGGTAAGTAAGATGTAAAATTGCTTATTAAAATGTTTTTCTAATAGGCTCACTTGATAGATTATTATTTTGTTAAAAGTATGTTTTCAGCACTAAATAATTACCAGCTTGACATTTGCTAAGTTAGCTTGACTGAAGCTATTTGGCCTGCCTTATTAACTAGCTACCCGCTTACTCAGTTTCTGAATTAATATGTGAGTATTTCTCTATATATGATGATGTAAATTAACTAAATTTGTTTGTGCACAGCAATGGGTTGATAACGGCCAAGTTTGTCACCAGTATTAAGCAAGTAAAAACACAAAATGTTGCTAGTTAGGTACTGTAGCCGCAAGCTAAAAACTGAGCCAGAATGGGAGATAATTTACTTTCTGTTTCACAGTGCTGGCTTGCTAGTAAATGTCTAAAGTTTTGCATATATAATTCATGAAATGAGGTGTGTATCATTTGTTTGTCTCTATGATGTAAATAATCTTCTAGAAAAAGCAAGTCTGATTATACCTAACTGGCTACCATCAGTGTAAAATAAATCTACAAACTAGACAGCAGTTACCGTCATCTTCAGTCTGATGTGGTTTTCTGTCCTGGCATATATATTTCTAAGTACTACAGTATGGCTCTGTTACTGTACTTGGATAGTTTATTCATTACTAAATCCAAATTGTGCCTGTAAGGATGTCATATTATGTTTTTGTCCACTAATGTATCACTTTCCCTGATGCTTGTGTCCATGTAATAAACAAGCCTATCTAGACACAAGCAACATGTGAAAGATTGTTCTCTAAGCCCCTTGTTTTATATTATGTGTTATGGATTTATGAAACAATGCAACTAATTACAGTATATTGTTTTATATTTTGTATATGTAGATAGAGATGGATGGAGAGGAAGGTGTTGATGCTTGCTTACTGATGTATGCAGAGGAAGATGTCACTGACATCTCTGGTAAAGTCCTGCTCATAGCAGATAAGGATGTTTAGAAATGGGACCATAAAGCTACTGGCTGATTTGTACTGTTAGGCCTATATTAGGTCTTTCATTCTGTCTTTCTGTCTCTTGTTCACCTGGACAGTATGATGTACTGTCCACTCTTACGTTTCATGGCACACCCACTGATGGCTGTCCACCTGTCTTCTTCCACTCCCAGTTATCATGTCTCCGTCTCACCTTTCTGTCTCCCCTTCTCTCTCTCTCTCAAAAGTTGACCTCATTTGTTTGAAAAGGTCTCTGCTTTTAACTGGAGTTGAGTTAACAGGAATTATATTTATTTAGTAGTGAGTTTACAATCTATGCAACTCTGCTTAAATATTCTAGAAGATACTGTTACCCACTGAATCTATAATTTATCTGATTCATCATGTCTCATCTCTCTCTCTCTCTTTCTCTCTCTCTCAGGATGCCATTGTTGTTGAGGGTGTTCAGAGGGCCATGTAGCCTTTTCCACTAAGTAAGTATACAATACATGCAACTATCTCTCTACATTGTTTTAGATTAAAGATACCGGTACTGTCATTTTTTAACTCAATCAATTATCATTCTCACCTTTCTCTCTGTCTCCCCCTCTCACTCTTTTAAAGGTTGCCTTGTTTGAGGAGATCTTTGCTGTCCATTGGTGTGGAGTTCACAGGCATTATTTTGACTTACTTGTATACTTCATACATACTAACATTTTATAAAAAAAATTAAAATATACTTTGACTTCTAGCAGAGCCTTTTCTTTGACAAGTGAGTACACTGGTCCATTTGCACTGGTACACTTGTCCACGGCACTTACTACTCAGCTTTGTAGTGGTTTGGGGGAATAATACAGTAGGTACGTATATTTAAGGGGACTGCGAGGATGGTGTACTGGTGGGTAATGTCCGACCGATTGTGGCGGGCCGGTCTGGGCCAAAATGCCAGAGGAGATTTTGGTCCCACTCCAGCTACAGACATGAAACCAACTTTGTTGTACAAGTTTAGGCTATCCCCAGTTCATATGATGAAACGTTTGATGATTGTAGTATGCTAATTAGCGTAAATAGCATTAACTAATAGGCTGTATCTTCTGAACCGTTCGAGCTACAGACACGAAACTAACTTTGTTTCACCAGTTTAGCTATCCCTACTTCAAATTTGGAAACATTTATCGATTTTCCGTATGCTAATTAGCGTAATTACCATTAATTAATTACTGGGCTGTATCTTTTTAACCATTCGAGCTACAGGCACGAAACCAACTTTGTTTTACACGTTTAGGCTATCCCCAGTTCTTATGATGAAACATTTATCAATTTTATGTATGCTAATTAGCGTAAGTAGCGTTAATTAACTATTAGGCTGTATCTTTTGAACCGTTTGGGCTACAGACACAAGGCCTGTCATTGGTAACACTTTTATGAACATTAACTTTGTCATGTATGCTAATTTATGCTAATTACCCTCACAAACAGTATCTCCAAACCTTTCGATAGGTAAACACTATTTTGAACCATGAATACTTTTTTAAACAGCTAGCAAGCACACCACATTTTCTTCATGAAATGTACTGCTGTAGTTTCATATTGCCTTTTTATATTGTTTGTTTGCCAACATCTTACTTTTGCTTAATTACTGACATCCATTTACTTCACCATTTGGGGGTTACTCTGCAGATGCCCTGTTTATTCTTCCTGCCCTTTCTTAGTTTTTGCACTGACTTCTCTACTCCAATTCACTCCTTACACTATTTATTCTCTGTTTGTTTGTTGAACTACTTCTCTATGGTGTGTACTATATTTTTAGGGTTTCAGCAGTTCACTGGTGAAACCCTATTGTGTTTGTTCTGGTTCATTATTATTATTAGGGTTTCAGCAGTTCACTGGTAAAACCCTATTGTGTTTGTTCCGGTTCATTATTATTATTATTAGGGTTTCAGCAGTTCACTGGTGAAACCCTATTGTGTTTGTTCCGGTTCATTATTATTATTCTTCTGGCAAAAAAGGGTGTTTTTTGCAAATTCCCGTGAGATTAAATGGCTTAAAGGTGCCCACATTTTTATGGTAGTAAAGGGCCAAGGGCCGCAACTTCTGGTGCAGTGGCATGCAAGTCGGCCTCATGGTGGCGCTGTCACAAAACTCCAAATTTGCACTTTTTGCAAGCTCACCGCGCCCACCCCTTGTGACCTAGAGTCTTGAAAATTGGTACATAGGTGTATCTCCTCATGATGAACATTTTTGCCATTGGGACCCATAAAGTCCGCCATGATGGATTTTCCGCAATTTTGGATTTTTTGAAAAACACAAAAAAATTAACTCCTCTGGCACCAAATGTCCAATCTTCACATACTTTGATATTTGGCATCTAGGGACCATGGTCTTCAAAAGTTAAATCAGCCAGGCCAGTATGTCAAAAAACATGGGTGCAATTGACCAATGAACATGTGCGGGGGCATGGTTTTGCACATCTGTAGACACATCTCCTATAAGGATAATGGTATAATAATTCTACTTGGTTCGTATGTTGACAAGGACCATACGGAAAAAATGACAGCTAGGATTTTGTTTATCAACCACACGGTGGCGCTATTAAGGTTTTTCACATTAGCAAGGTCACCATACTCACTCCATTTAAGATTACAGCCATGAAAAGAGGTAGAGTTCACCTCCCCACAAGGAACATATTTGCCATTGGGACTCATTAACTTCGATTTAATGGTTTGGCGGCCATTTTGAATTTGTGAAAAACACAAAAAAATTAACTTCTCTGGCAACAAATGACCGATCTTCACGCACTTTGATATTTGGCATCTATGGACGATGGTCTTCAAAAGTTATATCAATCAGGCCAGTATGTTGAAAAACATGGCCACCATTGACAGATGAACATGTGCAGGGGGCGTGGTTTTGTACATATATGGACACATCTCCTACAAGGATAATGGTATAAAAATTCTACTTGGTGCATATATTAACAAAGATGATACGACAATAATGACTGCAAAGATTTGTTTATCAACCTCACGGTGGCGCTATTGAGGTTTCTCACATTTGCAAGCTCACCATGTTTAAAATAAAATCTTGAAAAGAGGTATGCAAGTCCATCTCCTCCAAAGGAACATATTTGCAATTGGGACCCATTTAGTCGGGCGTAATGGTTTTTCAGCAATTCTGAATTTGTGAAAAATGCTTCAAACGCTACTTCAACCCAGATAACACACATACGTCTTACCGATGTCGGCCTGACATACACACTAGATGTCGGCGGAATGCAGTATAAACGTCGGCTGCTCATTGGCAAGACGTTGAGTAGATGTCGATTTTTCCCTTCCGCCGATGTTTGAACGACGCTTCCTGCTTCTCCGCCGATGTTTAGCTGACATTTAATAGCTCTACTGCTGACGTAAAGTGAAGAGACAAGATAAAGACTAAGGTATGAACTTTATTTACAGAATGTACAATTTAACAAACATAGAAAAAACAAATAAGCCTAAACAAAAACACCCAACAATTGTGCATTACATAGGGTACAAATTAATCGCCCTCTTCTTCCACAGGTCTCTCCCTCCAGCTGCCGTCCCCGCCGTTTCATCCTGGACCTCAGTAATTCCTGGCAAATGTTGGTTTTTAAGAACAGAACCTGAAAGACAAAATATGAAGCGATTGCAATAAGTATAACAGTGATCATGTAGCATTCAATTTAACGTGATGGCGCCACGTAAAGAAAAAAAAATCTAAACGTTTTTTTGTTAGACAACATACACAATTTGTCAGTGTACAAAACCATTCTTGCGCGTTGAGAGATTTTCTGCATGCAATTTGAGAAACGCAGATCACACTGTCATAGTCAGAGCTACCAATACACTCTAAGCAGACGAGTTGAAACAGGAAAACAGACGTCCTGATCGCGTTCAAAACAACTCTGAGAGTGTGAAGGGTCAGGCCAGTCGTCAGAGAAACACACGTTATAGATAGAGAGAAAAGGCCAGTCACCAGGAGATGTAGCTATCAATATTGCTACCACAATTGTATCCCTACTTATATTGACACGTACTGAGAAACACAGACGTTAGGTAAAGCAAGTTTGGCTAGCTAACACTAACAGTACTATTTCCATGCTTATCCATGATTGTTCATCCAACATTAAATGCAACATAAATGTATTGGTTTTCAATGTGATTTTCTTCAGGAGTAAATAGTTTAAGCCATTGCAACAAAAGAGAATGGGGGAGCAGGGACAAGTGTCAGGCAAATTTAAAGTTGGATTAAATGATGTATTATACTTGAATCTGAATAACCTTATAATTTAGGAGAAATTATTATTACCATCTCTTAAAGGTTATGCTCTGCATTTTCATAAGAACTGTACGCATTACTTCAGTAGGCAGGGGAGACAATAGTCTTGATAATGAGGGACAGAGTGGTACAGAAAGTAGAGTGCCAACAAGGTACATGGAAGAGGAGAGAGTAGACCATAGTGGAACAGAGGATAGAAGTGAGGAAAGAAGAGGTGGAGATAAGAGAGGTAGGAAAGAGATGGAGGGGAGGGAAGAGAGAATAGATGGAGGGCAGCCCCGCTCAACAAAATTCCCACCACAGCAAGATACATTTCCAGAGGAAACACTGAAGTATGGGCAGCATCCACATTTACAATGATGAGTTGGTTTTGTCCACCAATGTTTAACTTCTATAAAAATAAGCAAGTGTTGAACTTACGCATAATAGCATCCTTTCAGTGGCATTGACCGGATGACAGTCTTCTGCCCCCTCCCACACCAGTTCAGTTGGGTTGCAAAGTCCAGTGTGAAGACCTTCTCGAACACACACCACATGGTTTGCTTAACATTCTGTCCCCGGTTGAGGACAACTCTGAGGTCTGAAATGCAAATAAAGCATGAAAACCGCACATTCGTACTGTCAGGGGTTGTTATGCTACTTTAACATTTTAGTTGAATCAGGTGTTTGAAGTAGGTGCAAAGTCTTTAAAAATATTTCCAAGGGACCCTCCAGTCATTTTATTTGTAATGTTAAACAACAAGTACCTGTAGAGTTTGGTGGGATACGTTGCTCACAGGTCTGAAAACAAGGTCTTGGAGCTAGAAGAGACAAGGACAGGGCTGAGTAACATTGAAAGTATAACAGTACTACAGGACTGTTGTTTTGTGTTATACTCATTCAGCCTACTTCCAAGAGTGTTACTTTCTTCCATTTGGCTTGAAGTTGTAGGTTGGACCTCCACTCCTGGCCTCCAACTCGCTGTTGGGACACAAACAGAAGATATGAAAATAGTGGTCAAGCTGTGTCATGGTCCAGGTGCCATGCTCTGGTTTCCAAGCAGCCCTGGATCGTGGCATGTGTATGTTCACTGTGCGCACCTGTGTTCTGGTAGTTTAATCACCATGTTTATTTAAGTAAATTCCTTTCAGATGCTGGTCTGGCCTGGCCTGTGATCTGGTCTGGCCTGTGATCTGGTCTGGCCTGGAACTTGGATCTGGATGGCTAGTGACTTAAAGAACAAACATCAAAATTAGTATAATGTTACTTCATATCTGACCCTGTTGACCCTTCCGTGTCACTTGCCACTACTAATGCCGTTCTGGTGGTTTGTGCTTGCTCTCACAACCAATGGAGGAGCCTTTCCTTTTTTTAGTGGCGAGGTTGAGATGTGTTGGAAGGAAGATGATCGTCCTCCTCCAGAGGCTGTTGAGGAGGATGATGACCGGAGTCTTTTTGATTTATATATGAAAGAACAACAAATTAGTTGAAAAGGCTTTTTTACCAGATTATTTTAGTCAAGATATTTTACTAGAGTAATTGTCTATTTGGATATATTTTACTCACTTGATACTTTCCTACATCAGGCTAAAGTAATAAAATAAAAAAATAAAAATGGAGTTTCTGAATATCTTCACCTTGAAACAAGTTTTTCCAAAAGGTCCGTTTTCAGTTACCTAAAATGCAGTTTGCGTTTGAACAAAAGGCCAAAACGCATAGAAAGCCCCAGTTTAAAAAAATACCAGTGTACCTAGTTAGCTATCTAGCTAGGTACACTGCGCACATTGTTGTAGTTCACATTATTAGAAAGAAACACAATTTGCTTACCTACACATATAACTAAGCTAGCTAACTTGATTTCAAGGTAGAGTTTGTGTACTCACCTTATGTTCTATGAAAATTGTTTTGTAGCAAAAATATCTTGTCGCCAGATGAGGTCTGTATTGCACTTAGGTCAGGAAATAAATGACCATGGAAAAGACAGCGCAAGATTGTACAGAGTAAACGCATAGAACTGCCCATTGCAGACCCATTTCCTGGCCACACATTTCTTTCGATCGTTCACACGTACAGCCGACCTCCACTCGACGCTCTAAACCGCTTTCGATCTTCCAATCTTATGCCGTCATCAGCAAGACGTATGTGAGCTATCTGGGTATAGCATTAAATGACAGATTTAAACCTTTTCACAAGTACATTTTAAAATATCACTGAAGGCCTCTTAGCATGATTTCTTGATGCATATTATTTCAGTATGCACTGACAATTCCAGAATTGTATATTATGACAACATAAATTGCCACCACAGCAGCCCATAAACACCATGTTGCTTATTAGATATGGAGCAGTATTCTGATTTCCACTGGTTAAATTTCATCATCATCTTCATCCGCTTATCCGATATCGGGTCGCGGGGGCAGCAGCTCCAGCAGGGGACCCCAAACTTCCCTTTCCCGAGCCACATTTGCCAGCTCTGACTGGGGGATCCCGAGGCGTTCCCAGGCCAGTGTCGAAATATAATCTCACCACCTAGTCCTGGGCCTACCCCGAGGTCTCCTCCCAGCTGGACGTGCCTGGAACACCTCCCTAGGGAGATGTCCTGTGGGCATCCTTACCAGATGCCCGAAACCACCTCAACTGGCTCCTTTCGATGCAAAGGAGCAGCGGCCGAGTTTCTCACGGATGACTGAGCTTCTCACCCTATCTCTAAGGGAGACGCCAGCCACCCTTCTGAGAAAACCCATTTCAGCCGCTTGTACTCGCAATCTAGTTCTTTCGGTCATGACCCAGTCTTCATGACCATAGGTGAGGGTAGGAACGAAAATTGACGGGTATATCGAGAGCTTTGCCTTCCGGCTCAGCTCTCTTTTCATCACAACGGTGCGGTAAAGCGAATGCAATACCGCCCCTGCTGCTCCGATTCTCTGGCCAATCTCCCGCTCCATTGTCCCCTCAATCGTGAACAAGACCCCGAGATACTTGAACTCCTTTACTTGGGGTAACGCTTCATTCCCTACTTGGAGGAGGCACTCCATCGGTTTCCTGCTGAGAACCATGGCCTTAGATTTAGAGGTGGTAATCCTCATCCCAACCGCTTGGCACTCGGCTGCAAATCGGTCCAGTGAGTGCTGAAGGTCACAGACCGATGATGCCATCAGGACCACATCATCCGTAAAAAGCAGCGATGAGATCCCCAGCCCACCGAACTGCAACCCCTCCCCACCCCGACTACGCCTCGACATCCTATCCATGAAAGTTACAAACAGGATTGGTGACAAAGCGCAGCCCTGGCGGAGGCCAACCCCCACCTGGAAAAAGTCTGACTTACTACCGAGAACCCGAACACAGCTCTCACTTTGGACATAAAGGGATTGGATAGCCTTCAGAAGGGACCTCCTCACCCCATACTCCCGCAGCACCTCCCACAGTATCTCCCGGGGGACCCGGTCATACGCCTTCTCCAGATCCACAAAACACTAGACTGGATGGGCATATTCCCAGGCCCCCTCCAGGATCCTTGCAAGAGTACAGAGCTGGTCGGTTGTTCCGTGACAAGGACGGAATCCGCATTGTTCCTCTCCGGGAGCCATCACCTTATCGTGGTGGAGAGGTTTGTGTGTTCCTATGAACCTGAGGGCTGTGTTGTCTGGGCCTTAGTGCTCCTGGTAGGGTTTCCCATGGCAAAGTGGTCTCAGGGGAGGAGCCAGACTAAGAATGGTTCCAAAGCGAGGAAGAGCGAGGAAGAGGAAGAATTACCCTGCCCGGAGGAAACCCGGGGCCCCCGTCAGGAGCCAGGCCCAGAGGGAGGGCTCACCAACGAGCGCCTGGTGGCCGGGTTTGCCACAGAGCCCGGTCGGGCATAGCCTGAAAAAGAAACGTGGCACCCCCCTCGCCATCCTATGGGCCCACGACTCATGGGAGGAACCGCTGGGGTCGGGTGCGCTGCCATATGGGTGGCAGTGAAGGCCAGGGGCCTCGATGGATCCTGAATGGAGTCTTGTATGGGGCTCCAGTAGGGGACTCCATAATTCTGCTGGGGGACTTCAACGCGCACGTGGGCAATGATGGAGACACCTGGAGAGGCGTGATAGGGAGGAACGGCCTCCCTGATCTGAACACGAGTGGTCGTTTGTTGTTAGATTTCTGTGCTAGTCATGGATTATCTATAACAAACACCATGTTCGAACATAAGGATGCTCAGAAGTGTACGTGGTACCAGAGCACCCTAGGCCGAAGGTCGATGATTGATTTTGTGATTGTGTCATCGGATCTGAGGCCGCATGTTTTGGACACTCGGGTAAAGGGAGGGGCGGAGCTGTCAACCGATCACCATCTGGTGGTGAGTTGGGTCAGGGGGTGGGGAAGACTCTGGACAGACCGGGAAAGCCCAAACGGGTAGTGCGGGTGAACTGGGAATGTCTGGAGGAGGCCCCCGTCCGAAAGATCTTCAACTCACACCTCCGGCGGAGCTTTTCTGGCATCCCTGTGGAGGTTGGGGGCATTGAACCTGAGTGGTCGATGTTCAAAGCCTCCATTGCCAAAGCTGCGGCGGGGAGCTGTGGTGTAACGGTCTTAGGTGCATCAAGGGGCGCTAACCCTCGAACACCCTGGTGGACACCGGTGGTCAGGGAAGCCGTCCGACTGAAGAAGGAGGCCTTCCCGGGATATGTTATCCCGGAGGACTCCGGAAACGGTAGCAGTGTACCGACGGACCCGAAGGGCTGCGACCTCTGCTGTGAAAGAGGCAAAACAGTGGGTGTGGGAGGAGTTCGGGGAAGCCATGGAGAAGGACTTTAGGTCGGCACCAAGGTGCTTCTGGAAAACCGTCCGCCACCTCAGGAGGGGAAAACAGGGAACCATCCAAGCTGTGTACAGTAAGGATGGGACACTGTTGACCTCAATTGAGGAGGTAATTGGGCGATGGAAGAAACACTTTGAGGAACTCTTAAATCCCACTAACACACCCTCTATAGTGGAGGCAGAGCTGGAGGCTGATGGGGAAGCATCGTCAATCTCCTTGGCAGAAGTCACTGAGGTAGTCAAACAACTCCACAGTGGCAAAGCTCCGGGGATTGACGAGATCCATCCAGAAATGTTGAAAGCTTTGGGTGTGGAGGGGATGTCTTGGATGACATGCCTCTTCAACATTGCGTGGGAATCGGGGACAGTGCCAAAGGAGTGGCAGACCGGGGTGGTGGTTCCCCTGTTCAAAAAGGGGGACCAGAGGGTGTGTGCCAATTACAGGGGTATCACACTTCTCAGCCTCCCTGGGAAAGTCTACTCAAAGGTACTGGAAAGGAGGGTTCGGCAGATAGTCAAACCTCAGATTGAAGAGGAACAATGCGTTAAAATTATATTTTGAAACTATTTAGGGCAGTAGTACTGTTAAAGAGTAAACTGAATATTTATTGAGCAACCTTCTAAGATGTGTTATTTTCCTGAGGATCACTCCACTTGTCTTATCAATAAAACATATGCTAACCAGCAGACAATGGTTTGTGTGTTAATAATGCTTTTATTTACGTGATTATTCACTATTTCACTAAAGATGGTGAAAAATAATGAATTCCGATTCTTGCATATTTAGTAATGGACAAATACGATCAGTGAAAAACACCTTTATGAAGGTTATGTTGAGCTTGTTTGGCTAATTACTGTTTACGTGCACAGCCTTTTTTGTTTTCATTCCACTGAATTCTGGGACCAAATGTCTCTGCGATCAAAGATGGTTGAACAAGACGATTCACCAATCTGACCGGAAGTTCAAATCTTGATTACCTTCCTGTCTCTGAGTCACTCATCTTGTCACCTGTACGTGCGACAGACCAGACATCATGTAATGTTATGTTGATCAGTCTTTTTTCTGGAAGGTAAGTAAGGTAGGGTTAAATTGTTCTAGTCTATAATCTGTCATTTGCAACATCGATAAAAACAAAATATCATGCAATAGAACAAAATATTAAGGTAGACGATAATTGGGAATGGGGTTGTATTTTTTAAATACATTGGGAATTTCAGAAATGGTAATTAATGACAGGCTAGTTAACATTTTATGTCGCTAATAATTACAAAACATTGACGACTTGATAAAGTTATTTTTTGGTATATAAGAAGATATTTTTTGAAACTGCTGCTGACCAGAGGCCTTTTTTGCTGGCCTAGTGATATCAGAATCAGAAAATTCTATTTTTATAACTTAATATATATTTTCATTAACGCTATATGTATTTTACAAAGTTCGTTCCCATCAGTCTACTGACGTAGTTTCATTGCCTTTCTCTCCCTCGGTTGTGCTGTTTCCAGTGCAGCTCAGATAAATCAGAGCTTTTATCCAATCAGATTTTCCACGTGCTGTCTCCGGGTGAAAATATATCCTGAGACCTATAGAATTTTGAGTTAATCCCATCTTCTGTTGAAGCAAATGGGGAGGAGGTTGTTGATTGTCATATTCTTCAACCAATTAGATTTCGAGTTCACCATAATGAGCCTGTTCTTTGGTAGGTAGCAGCCTTCTAGCTTGCCTAGTTGCCTACATGCGCATTTTTCAGGCGGTGTGATCAGAGAGCCAGGTACCTAACTGAGACTAAACTAGTTAGGACGTAATGTAGGAACATCTAAGATTTATTTTAACTTTCTTTAGTGAGGTTTAGATTTTTAGATGTCGTGCTTTGCGTTAGATTTTTTGTTTAGATTTGTACTGAGCCCTGTTGTTTTTTAACGCACTATGGAGAAGAAATTCATTTGTTGGCGGATTTACTGGCAAGGCCTTTTTCGAGAAAACATGGAAACTGCGAGGAACCAACCCCCCACCTTGTAGCCCTGTCTCAGTCAGGGAAAGGATTTGTGTGGCACTTTCAATCGATCAACTACGAAAAGTACAGGTGCTGGTCATATAATTAGAATATCATCAAAAAGTTAATTTATTTCAGTAATTCCATTCAAAAAGTGAAACTTGTATAATGTATACATTCATTCCACACAGACTGATATATTTCAAGTGTTTATTTCTTTTAATTTTGATGATTATAACTGACAACTAATGAAAACCCCAAATCAGTATCTCAGAAAATTAGAATATTGTAAAAAGGTTCAATATTGAAGACACCTGGCGCCACAC
>JACXGI010004960.1:17606-32528 GCA_016801175.1 Esox masquinongy
GAGGAGTAGAGTGGGATCTGTGTCTTTTTAGCGCGTCCGTTTTTTAAGTTCGAATGGAACGAGCAGACGCTGCGTCACCGCTCTACCCCCCCCCCCCCATTTGCACCCACACTGTTGTGCACAGACTGTATACTGTTTTGCAAGCCTAGTCAGGTCGGAGACGTGTTACACTGTAACAACAAAGTCCCTAGTAGTGATAACTTGGATATAAGCTAGAGCCGTGGCCTTTTCGTTCGCCTCAAGATAGTTGCATTTAGATATTTCAGAACCACTTTTAGTCGCGAAGTAGCCTACATTTACACGTTCTCCAAATTAACAGAACGCACACAAAGCGGTGCACAAACTGGATAAAATTTTCGTTATTTATACCGGAAAATTTTCAATTATTTTAAGTAGTTTATAGACAACTGATTCGACTACTTTAAAATAGTGGGTCACGGTGTTTTGTAATCGCTGGCACAGAATAATCCTCGAACCGTACAGCATGATATATACACATTTTTCCAAGAAAAAATGTTAAAAATCAGGGAGACAAAGCCAGCTCATTATATATATATGAGAATACTATAATGGTGGCTTCTTGGCCTTCCCTGTTACAAATAACCTATTTTGGACTATGTGATACTTTTGTCGGAATTTTCACTGTTGCCATCCGTCCTGTCGCGGTCAAACATGGAATCATTCCCTGACTCAAGGCGGAATGATTCTGTGTTGTGTAGTTGTGGTCTATCTGCTGGGAAAGCAAGACCGATCCATCATTGCAGGCAGAACCATCTCACGCGGGTTAATGCGTGTGGGCGCAATGAAAAACAGCGAGTCTCAGATGTGTGGCCTTTTGGCTTCAACCTCTCCGGTTGGATCAGCAGCAGTTACAGGGCTCAGCATCCCATCAGGTCACCTTTACACGGATCGCTATTGACCTTCAGTTTAGGCGGTGCAGCCTGCACATAACCAAGCCCGACCAGAGCTCATAATTTATAAACGCAAAAAAACAAACTGTCCGAACGCCTTCTGAATTAAGCAACTCGAGGTGAACTAACGACACGCAGATCACAGCTTTTAACCAATAGTATTTAATGGTTTATTCAATTATCGGCTGAGGCCCAATGACCTCCCAACATTAACTTACACATGGGTAAACCAGTCCCTTGCATTTTATTGGCAATTGTTTTTTTTTATTCAAATGGACCCAACCAACTAGTTCTTATGAAGGGGGGCAATTATCTAAAATGGGGGGGTACATTTATTTTTTTCCTTAACATTTGGTAAAAGTAACAATCTTAAAAATAAAGTATGAAAAAATGGGACTGTTTGTTAGTTTTCTACTTCATATCAAGTTACAGGACTGGAACCATTATAAAAACTTCAGTTGAACAGTGCCACCACCTGGATGTCTTCCGCTTTGGTCACAGGGATTTAAAACAGAAAGAAAAGTGAGGGCCGAACATGCCCCCCTTCAAACAGCCAAGGACAACAGATCCATGGGTGTTTAGAGCCAGTCCAAAGGCAACCGTGACTGGTACTCTCAGCCAGGGACATCTCAGATGACAACCAAAGCATTTACCAAAGAATAACCCAGTGTGTGTGTGTGTGTGTGTGTGTGTGTGTGTGTGTGTGTGTGTGTAGAAGTGAAATGGAAAACAGGATCTTCCAAAAGTCCCTTCCATTTTTGAAACGCAGCTCTGTTCTGTTGTTCTCCTTCCTTTCTTCAAATTGTTGCAGGAGAATGTCTCCGTTTCTCATCAGCGCAGTGCCACGCTCCCCTTCTCGCTGTCGGTGGAGCCCAGGGCTTTGACCCCCAGAACAACAGCCCCCCCCCCCACCTCAGGGGAAGGAGAGCCGGGTGGGTGGACACAGGGGATGTAGGGGCTCCAGGTGGACCACTGACACCCCCCTACTCCAACACCTCACCCGTGACTCCTCACGCACCCCCTGCCTGCACCCCAGAGGTCCCCCCTGGGGACGTGGCGCCCCTGGCTGGACATGGCAGGATGGGACGTGGTGAGGTGGCTGGATCGGACAGCCACCCCCCACCTCCACCAACCACCGGGGTCCGCCGCTCAGTTCATAGAGAGACAGACGGCGAGGGCTCAGTTTGAGGCGCTGCTATTGGAGGAGCTGGAGGTGGATGGGATGGCCGCGCTCGAGGCCCCGGACGTGGCCACAGACTTGCGGATGTGAGGCATGAGGAAGGGGTCACTGGATAGCTGATGCACATCTATACGGTCCTCCTTCCGGTAGACCAGGCATCGTCTTATAAAGGCCTGGGAAGAGGAGGAGAAAGAAAAGATTTACAGAGCGAGTGATGAAAGGTTTTGCGCGAAAGACTAAAATAAAAAGTGTAAATCAGGGGACGAGAGGGACGGCAAAAAAACTTCAGTAAGAGAGAATCGAGAAGGGAAATAAGTCCCTAGTACCTTAGCTTCAGTTGTGACCACTGGTTTCGGGGGAAACTGCACTTCTGTTGCCTTGAGTATGGTGTTCTCCTGCAGAATGTCCTGTTGAGACTGGTTATGGCCGAAGGGCTGGAGAGAGGCACACATGGGAAAGGACAGCTTTTTAGTTAACACAATTTTCACCTGCTTGGCGGTTCTAAAAAAAAATTTGTCTGGTTACACACTTTGTGTATTAGAGAAGCAACTGATATATTGGATCACCAACATTGGACAGATACAGATGGGGCAAATAGGGTACCGCCACGTAACAGAAACAATGGAAATGCCCTGACAACCAGTGACAATACAGGGAGAGAAACACTGTCAATGGAAATAGTATGAATCATAACCCCCATAAAACCCAGCAGCAAAACATGTCTCTTCGCGTTACTTCTCCATTAATTATTAAACCATTCATTTCTTTCATAGGGGATTCTCTTTTTTTGATCTACTTCTAATAAGATTTGTGTTTTGTATAGGCTTACATCACCTCTGTGTTTTGATAACAGTTTAAATATCTATAGGACAAGTTGACTTTTATCAATGTGTGCGCATATAATTAGCCAATTTTTGTTGTTGTTTGAATTGATATGTGGACAAAAGGACACCTTATCCTGATAAGATTTAGGAGTACAAAATGCTGAGGCAGGGAAAGCCTAAACTAAACACAGTCCTTATTTGCAGTGGATCTAAAAATCCCCTAGGGAAGAAACAAATGATAAGATAAAGGAAAGAGACATATTTGTTTCATCGCTAGGCATTATCACTCATACAACTTCCCCATTGACCCCATGTAAATCACGCTGAACTACAGACTGGTAGATCTGTAGTTCAAAAAAAACAAAACAGGGTTGGGCAGCCCTGTAAGTCATTAAGAATTTGGCAAATATTACATTTAGTTAGATCAGTGTTTTTGCCTGTGTACCAATGACAGTGTCCTCATGGGGGCGATGTTGCATTCAACATTCTATTGCATTCCAATGACCTCTTTGCCACACACATTGGCCTTTTCTAGTCATTCTCGAATCTCTGCTCTATGGATTTTTCCAATAGCCCATCTACAGAGGATATCCAAGTGCACCCTCTAGTGTTCACTCAGGAAACCTGCTGCAGTCAGTGTTGCCAGATGGGGTGGTTTCCAGCTCAAAAGTTTCCAGGCCTTCTTATCATAGTGTGGGGGCAAAAATAGGCTTGGGCAGGTCGATTTACAGATAGGGTTCCATAGAAACAAATGTGTTTGGGTGTTTTCTTTTGTGGAGTCCACGGATGATTGGGCAGTATACTGTCAATAAAATCTGGCAAACCTGGCTGGTGTGCAAAGCCACTAACTGTGAAAAGGACACAACCAGCTGTGGAGATTAGCAGCAAGCAAGCTCTGTCTTGAATATCCAACAGTAAGAGAACATTGCTGAATTTAGAAATGAATGAGTTGCCAAAGTAACCAAAATAAAACATCGGTTGTAAATATTTATTTGGTTTAATTCACTAATTAGGCTTCACGGGCATGTTATGCAAAAGGTACGATAGTAGATAGCTAGCTATGGAACCTGTTGGCAAAGGCTAGCTAGTCATGATAACTAACCTTTTTAAAATGTACGGTCCCAACTAGCTATAATTTTGAACAACATGCAACATTTAGGCAAGAAGCCAATTGATGTGCATTGTACCTAGCCATTTAGGGTCGGCTGATCCAAAGATAGCATACAATAAAATAAGAACTCTCATAAAGATCGCAGAAGGCAACTGAAAGTAACGAGTGAAACTACGGAGATGTTCAAGTCACATCATGGCTTCATTTAATTGTAGCTCTAGTAATAACCCTCACAATTCTTGACAATTAGCTAAAGTAACTAATTGGGTTGTTTAGAATTTCAGATGTTTAGAAATGAATTCTGGGGTGTATTACCTTGCGTCCGTACAGAGCCTGGTAGAAGATGACACCGACTGACCACACGTCCACCTTGTTGGAGATCTTAGGAGGCTCTTTACCCACCACAAAGCATTCTGGGGGAAGGTACCTGCCAGAGAAATGTTTTCCTCAAATTAACATGGCACAAATATTGGCACCCTGAGAAATTTTTAGGAACTAAAATGAATAGAATTATTGTCCCATTCAAATGTATTTTTTTTCAAGTTTGAGTCATTGGGAACTCTTAATTCATCATCCATGACTTCCTGTTTCACTGGGCTATAAATGAGGTGACACAGATGCCAAACTCTTAGTCATCTATCAACATAGGGAAGGTAAGAGAACCCACAGCATCAATCAACATGGGGAAGCTCAGATAACCCACAAATGGAAATCACATCTCCACTATTAGCGCAATAATTAAAATGTTTATATCAGCTGAAACGGTAATAAACCTGTCTGAAAGAGAACCCAAAAGTATTTTGCCCCCACACAGTGAGAAGGATGGTTTGAGAGAAAAATACATACATGAATCACAAAAGAATTGCTGAAGTTTGTTTAATCTTAAGACTCCAAAACTACAATTAGATGTCACCTCCATGCCAAGAAGCTATTTGGATGCCCTGCTGGAAAAAGTCTCTACTCTCAACAAGACAAACAGCCACGTCTGGAGTTTGCTAAACATCACTGGAATGTTCATTGGAACTGGGTTCTAAGGTAAGATAAAACATTTTTAAAAAAATAGAGCTTCGGGACACAAACACCCAGAGGAAGTTTTGGAGTAAAGAGGGATGGTTCATCAGTAAACCTAATCCCCACTGGAAGTATGGTGGTATGTAATGGTTTGCTTCCAAAGACCTTGGGAACCTTGTTGTGGCCCTAGATGCCATGTATCCTAATAAATAAATTGACAACATCTATAGAAGGGCTGCACGATTTACCGAATTATAATCGAAATTGCGATATTGATGTGTGCAATATCCAAATCGCCAACTTGGGCGATTTTCAGCTCCAACAAAAAGGTGAATGAGATGCGCTTCATGCGAGGCAAAGAGCACGCATCGTACATCCGTCAGTTTTTCTTGCGGCTGCTGTACGTATTTTTGTAGATTACATAAATACCTGGACTAATTTTGTTTAAATACTTGATGGTTTTTCAATTTTAGTTTGAGTTAATTGCAATAATTGCAATATTTGTCAAATAAATCGTGATTCAATATTTCATCCAAATCGTGCAGCCCTAATCTATAGCCGTGTTTCCACCAAAAGTACCCGGAACTTTTAGTCCCAGGAACTACTTTAAGGAACTAACAGGTTCCTTCAGAACATTGTTGTGTGCGTTTCCACCGCAGTCTAAGGCCTTGCGAAGATTAGGCAAATTAGTCCACTGACGTAAGTTCTGACTCTGACGTATGCACCATACGCCATACAAAGCGACACTGCAACGGCACAGTAACCAGCGGCGTCGTTAGGCCTGGGCCTCCGGTCTCAAATTGACCAAAAAAAATAATATAAAAATAGCCCCTGATATATTCATCTATAATTCCAATCGTGCATTATGACAATGTAGACGTGTAGGCCGTTAGCGTGTACATAGAAATATTCCGCATGTACATTCAAAACCCTGTACTTTCTGTCCCGGGCGGGGGGCTAAGCCCCAAATGTATTGTGATCCTAGCGACGCCTCGGACAGTAACCATGGAGGAGATTCAAGTTGTGCTGCTGTTGATCGTGATTTATTGGATTTTACGAGCTATTGCGGAGATTGACTGTGAGATGACTGAGACGGATTCACGCTATCGCGTATAAACATTTTTTGTTCTTTATCTGTTGTGAGTAAATATTTCAGCAGTAAGCGAGACAGTGTGGGAGTTTTTCTGTTTTCAAATTTATGCAAACAGCCACTAAACATTTGGTTCCACAACTATTTATCTCCAAAATGTAGGTGCAAAATACAAATGTGCAAAACAAGTATAAATAACTAACAAATTGTTTTAATTTTTAAGCTTCTCCCGGCACTGTTTCCTGGTGTGAATAATGTTCAGCTCACTTAACTTTCAGGATATGTTCGTGTACACTATCATTACGGATCGCCATTTCCAATTCAGTCTGGATTTTGGTCCTCAGCATATACACGCAATGAGGCCTGGACTTCGTCTTCGATGGTGTTAATGTGAATGGATAATGCATGCTGGTTCTCATCGCTTTGGAGTATCATATCCAATGCCCTTCAGGTTGCTGTCTGAATAAAAGACGGTGTCTGTCTGCTACACACGAGAAACAAGTGTCACTTAAATTATCCACCCAGCTTTTGTATCACACCTCTAAATACTCCACAAACAATACGGTTTGGAGACCAATCATGTGCTGAAATTAGTATGGAGTTAAAATCAAATTTAACTACTTGCACCAAATCTAGAAATTCTTCAGAGGGCAATATCTGGGTAATCACAGTTGGTAGCTTTTTTAATTTTATGTTATTGTAAAAGAAAATTACTTCCCACAAATAATGAATTGTTGGAGACAGGCGTAGTAGGCACATACAACTCCGGAAAAAATTAAGAGACCACTGCTTGAATAGTTTAAATGTATGCATGTTCAGCCTAAGGATTAACTATTAAAAACAAAAACACACTTGAAACAATAGCCTAACAACATTAGTTGGATGATTGATGTTACCATGCAACAGATTATGGGCCCCAGAATATATGTAAATATATAGCTAGGACATTAATTCCCGACCAAAGTTGCAACATTTATGGTTACCACGAAATAATGCACACATTAAATGTCTCCTGATATTTATTATAAAACTGTATAACGAAAACCTTTGTATGATTGCTCAATGCAATTAACCCGTGGGCAGCGTCTCCTTGCCGTTTGCCTCCGCTCCAATTCATGAACGTTCAGCAATGCAAGCCCCACCCCCCGAAGTTCTGGTACTTTGGGAAAGTACTACCCCCTGAGCAGGGACTGTTTTGGGGGTAAAATACAGTCCCCGGAACTTAATTTAGACCCTGGTTCCAGTGGTGGAAATGCAGCAAGATGCTCGAAAGGTTCCTAGTTCCTGGGTAAAATTCCCACAGTGGAAATGCGGCTTATGTGGGACATAGCTCAAAAAATCGAAAGAAAAGATCAACAAAAAATGTTGGAGGCTGTGGCTACATCAGTGGATAGATGTTATAGTGTAATGAGAAATTTCTGTTGAGGAAGAGTGGAAGTGTATTTGACGAAGAGGCGCGTCTGGCCCCACCAAGTCTCCAACACACCTTTGGTGATGTTAATCAGGGGTCCTGCATAACATTTGCTTCTCTAAAGATCTGGAACACCAGGTGTGGGCCATCAGCCCCACCCTCCTGAGCTCACCTAGACAGGTGTGAAACTCTGAGCAAACTGGAGTGTAACTAAATGCATGATAGTGGACATTCATCTGTAGCGCTTGGATTTCCTTGTCGTTTCCCTTGGAATGAACAGTCTGATCTGCTTTATTGTACTGTATGGGTTTTGGATAAAATTTTACCACAACATTGTAGAATGTCTGCCCGTGACGCATGACTGACAACATTTGAGTGTGTTCTTCATCCCTGTATTCTGGGTCTCTGAACAGTCTGGGTGGACCCAGGAGTACATGCCATTTCAACGACAGGCTTGTGACGAAAGGATTAGCTACCTTTACTAGGGACTACTTACATATTACGGTCACTTATGATTACGTATATTTACAAAGAATATGGAGTCAGATTTATAGAGTAGTAAAGAAAAAGCCATATCTCAGACTGGCCAATAAAAAGAGAAGATTAAAATGGGCAAAAGAACACATACACTGGACAGATGAACACCTCTGCCTAGAAGGTCAGCATCCCGGAGTCATCTATTCACTTTTGACGTTGAGGCTTGTGTTTTGCAGATACTATTTAGTGAAGCTGCCAGTTGAGGAGCTGTGAGGCATCGGTTTATCAAACTAGACACTAATCTATTTGTCCTCCTGTGCCGCATTTCCAATGGTGCTTTACCCCAGTACCAGGGCTACACCAGTGATTTATGCTAATGTTGGCTCTAGACTTTCCTGTTTCAACTATACTTTTGATACCAAGGACTTAAGGAGGGGCTCAGGTGGGGAGGGAGGAGTAAACTATCAACACGATGTGTTTTTTCGGTTATGAAAAATAAAAGGCAATATTTTTCTGGGAGTAAAATAAACAATAACGCCATGCTCAGTTTGTTTATAATACGGTGTTTGAACTTGAGTAATAAAACAAATTTCTTCCTCAAACTCCTGCGACTGGCTCCTTCACCTACACTTGTGACACTGCAACTGTAAGCCAGTGTATTCATTATTTAGTTTAAGTATTTTGTCAAAACTATCTACTTTAATAGAAGGATTTGGGAGAATTCTGATTTAATTGTGTTGTTATAGGTTCTGCAGGCTACGTCTTGGTCTCAGCGGTCCGTTTTTCTATTGAGTCAATGGCATCGTACCACCTTTGGCCGTTCCAACTCTTTCCATTGTGTCTTTGCTTCCCTGTACTGTTCTTCATTTTCTTTATTTTATCTGGGATCTGTTTGTTAGATCGAATGAAAACCATTATGAGAAGCCTACACATTGCTATTCGAACAGCACAACATGCGGCATTTTCGCAGCACGTAACGTGTCAACACGCAAACCCCGCCCTAAGTCCTAAAGTCTGGTGCTTGGCACCAAATGAGAGCTGGGCACCAAATGAGAGCTGGGCCACACGGCCATGGCCTAGTAGCCGACTGGCGCTGGCGCTGGCCCGTGTCAATGGAAACAAAAACATTTCCGGACATTAGGGTAAAACACCATTGTTTGGCACTAGTAGAAACGAGGCATTGCTCAGTTGTTCACTGGGGCCTCCCACTCCTCTTTCTATTCTGGTTGGAGCCAGTTTGTACTGTTCTGTGCAACGCATTGTTGTATGAGAACTTCAGTTTCTTGGAAATTTCTCACATGGAATAGCCTTAATTTCTCAGAACAAGAATAGACTGTAAATGAACCCACAAACGCAGATACTGAAGATACTAAACTAGTCTAAGGCCTAGTCCACATGTATACGGGTTTTTTTTAAAACAGGTTTTGTTTTTTCTCCTTTGTTCTTAAAAATGTATCATGTCCACACAAGCACTGTTTTAAAAAAGATCTCCGTCCACATGAAAATGCAAAAACACGTTGTCAAGCGCTGTCAAAGAGCATGCTAAACCAACAGGCGACGATATAACCCTAACCTTAAAGCCATGTTGGCCAATCAGAAGCCTGAAAAAAAAGTTTTCTGGTTCCAGTAGGCTAACAACAATGGCGTGAGTGTTGGATTGAAGCAGTGACCTCTGTAGCACATTGACACCTCTGTTCCTCAATATAGTGGGAGTGTAACTGTACATTTGTGTAAACTAAATTTAATTTATGTGTAAAATGTAAAAAGTCCATTCAGCAAGATTAAAACCAGCGCTATTCTGTCCGCCATTGCACAAAACCGCCCCATGTAAACAAAGGAGATAACGGTGCACACTGGCGTTACAAGCCAAAATCCTGGTTTTCCCTGTCTACAGGTAAACACTGAAAACGGAATTTCTAAAAATCTTCACCCTGGAAGGAGTTTTCAAAAAGGTCCATTTTCAGTGACCTAAAACACAGTTTGCGTGTGGACAAAAGGCCAAAACGCACAGTAAAATCCCTGTTTTAAAAAAATACCCATGTACGTGTGGACTAGGCCTAAACGCCAGTTTTATTGGTTCTTTAATCAGCACAACAACTTTCAGCTGTGCTAACACCATCACAAAAGGGTTTTCTAATGATCAATTAGCCTTTTGATTGATAAACTTGGATAAGCAAACACAATGTGCCATTGGAACACAGGACTGATGCTTGCTGATAACGGGCTATGTAGATATAGTAATCTATGTAGATATTATCTATGTAGATATTCCATTGGAAATCTGCCGTTTTCAGCTACAATAGTCATTTACACAAGCAATATTTGACAAGCTTGTACAATGAAGTTTGAACACATTTTACAAACTCGCAATTCTGTAACCAAACATTTGTATAAATTCAACTCGAACAGCAAGCATATTTTATTGTCACATTCATAATAAGAGGATTTACTGCAATGAATTTCTTGTTGTGAGGCTAAAATGCATGCATAGATCATTCTTTGCACACTCTCTGAAATTTTGACATGTTTATAAACGTGGAGAAGTTCTGTATTTTGAGGTTTGTAAGTGAAAATTCATTCCTTAAGCAAGAAAGGGTCTTCTACTAATGACCAATCAGTTAAATTTGCATGTGTACAACCAATACCATTGGTCGGATAAGTCCATCAATCTAATGGAAAGACCCTATTCCCAGAAGACAATTAGTTTGCAATTGGGGAAAGTTAAATGATATACACTCCACTTCTGTGAGCTGTTATTTTCTGACCGAACAGAACAAATAAATGTTTGAAAATACTTATGTCATGTGTTTTGCTAAAATATTTACCGTGTCTTATTCTTACACGCACGCCAAACACATATTCTCAAAGCAGGTTGTCTAAGCAAACATCTCTTACCAAACATTTTTTTGTACAAGCACATAGTTAGCAAATCTTATGTACAATACATAATGCACTTGTTGCCCATGAGAAATTCTGCTTTTCGCTGTTGGGGTGTTATTTTGAAATCTGTCCACCAGGTGGTGTTGGCTCCTGCTAGGTGGTGTTGACTCAAATGAGTCCTTTTTGGTAATAGATGTTAATCACTGACCAAAGAATCAAGCTTTTGCAATGGCCATCCTAGTCACCTGACCGAAACCCAATTAAAAACACATGGGGTGAGTTGAAGAGGAGAGTACACGAGCCAGGACCAAGGACTCATATGTGAACCTCATATCAGTTTCTACCGTTACAGTAATTTGTGTGTTGTGTGGAGCTTTACCAGTAAGTCCCAGCCCCCTGTGAGGTCAGCTCCATCCCATCCACTGAGTTGTAACTGTCATCGTCCATAATCTTGGACAGGCCAAAGTCTGTGATCTTGATCTCGCCACAGGCTGTGCCGTTCACTAGGAGAATATTACCTGAGGGGATGGACAAGCTCAAATCAAGCACTCAATGTTAGGAAACACTGGAGAAATTAACGTAAATGTAAAAAAAGAGAGAGAGCTTTCACCCTCATCTAGCCTTCTTTTGGTCTGCGGTCGTCGTTTTAACTCGCCATGTCAGTGACAGCCCCGCTGAAGGTGCGGTTCCATGGTTACACTGCGTTGTTAACGTGCCCGCGGAGGCATGTACCCACCTGGTTTGAGGTCGTAGTGGATGATAGGCGGGCGGATCTCATTGAGGTACTTGAGGGCGTTGACGATCTGCATGATAATGGAGCGACCCTCCTTCTCAGACATCAGCTTGTGCTGCTTCAGATAGAAGTCCAGGTCATTCCCCTCGCAGTACTCTAGAACCGTACAGAACCTAGAACGAGGAAACACACAGGAACCCACAGTGAGGTGCTGTCACACGCAATAACTTTTCGGGGGACTTTGAACAACGAGACAATTAAGCATATCACATCCTTATTGAACATATTCTCTCCGCAAGGACTTCAATGCAAACGCTAGCCCGGACCAACGAAAAGACCAACAAATGAAACAATATAGAATGCACGTCAAACATAATGTCTCCTCCCAGCACAGCCAGAAGACGTCTGGGCACCCCACAGTCCTCTCTAGTTTTCATCATTGTTCAACCCTAGTGTGTGTGTGTGTGTGTGTGTGTGTGTGTGTGTGTGTGTGTGTGTTGGGGGGGGTTCCTAGCCACTGCATTCACCTGCTGTTGTTGCTTGCTCTTTGGGGTGTCAGGCTGGGTATCGGTAAAAAAGGGCTTTAAAAATACATTTCATTGATTTGATGAAGATGCCTAAACTTCTCAGTGATCGCTGAGGTGCTTGTTGTGGTACGTGATACCGCCATCTCGTCTCATCCTCGTATAAGCCATGAAAAGCACCTCCACCTGCCCTAGGTCTGCAGTCTCAACAAAGGAGAGGAAAAGCATCTAGTCTTTCTAGTCACAATTAACAACTCCATATTTGAGAATTAGGCAGTGCACCTCAAGATCAGCAAAAATTTTAAAAAAAAGGTGTCGTTTCGGACAGTGTGAGCTGACAGCAGGAAAAAGCAGGGGGAGGCAAAACGGACAAATCAGCCTAACAGATTCTAAACTAAAAATTTGTCTATGGTGATTTACCCAATGTGAAAACTTGTCATTAGCGAGTAGCATTCCTCGTAAACAGTGGATGACCGTTCACATTTGGTTCATAACGTCTGACTGAAGATGATGCTATGTGTCAGTGGGTACTTCCTAGGGTAGGGCGTGGGTAGTTTACGCCCCTTTGTTGTTTACGTTGGCACCATCGACAGGGTTCAAACAGTGTGAGTAACAACTTAAAAACACCCTCCCTCAGTCCGTCAGTAGGTTGAGGCTATATTCTAATGGACGCTATGAGGATTCTAATAAACATCTAAAACACGATAGATTTCTGTGTCAAAACACAGGAATTGGAAAACACAACGGATCAGCACTTTCAACTGTCGGCCTGTGGGAGGATCCGCAGTCCCAGCCATTACAAAACTGACAATAAATATAACCTCACGTACAAGTTACAGCCAATTAGAGCTGTTATTAGGGACAAGGTCTGTCTGCCCGCCTATCAGTTCTTTCACCGCAGATGAGATTGTCCAGCTTGATCCAGCGTGCAGTGTGCTAAACCCATCACCGACTAAAACAGAGATCGTTGTACTCCTAACAAATCGTATCCGATCAAGACAGAGAATGCATCATCGCTTTTTTTCCCATAGGGGGCCTAACATAATGATCTTCAGTGACGTCCTTCATGACGTTCAGAGGCTGATCATGGTTAATACCATCGATAGCAACCCGCGTGCCAGACAGAGGGATTAACCTGCCTCTATGACAGCCTCTACATTCACTGAAAGGTGTGTGTTATTTTTATTTATTCATTTAATTATTTTAAATGTCTGCAATCCTTAATTTGGCACTAGAGGGGAGGGATGAAACAGCTAGCAACATGATTCAAAAACTGAAAATAAAAAGGTTCTAGTTTGTTCTCTGATGTGAGAACAAAGTGGTTCAATTTCCACAGTGTGCAATAATAAACATCAGCATAGATCACTCCACTGATTTGAGTTTTCCATTAAATTCCATTACAAAGGAGCATTTATTTCATCTTCCCACAGAGGTGATCGCATTTTTAGGGACCGGTTTTCTTCGGTTGAGAGGGAGACGTTTCTGCGAACACTAGTCAACTGAGATATACCATGTAAGAAAACAAAGAAAGGCAGAGAAGAAAAAAAATTCAACATGAAGAAACTGAAAACAAAACATGTTGCTGATGAACCAATATGTAAAACAGACAGGACAGTACAGATTAGACTTTGATGGAGATCTACTGTAGTAGTTATTTTGTTAAAGTACATAAATGAGTACAGAACCTAGTGCGAGGGTGAGAGGAGCTAACGTGAGGTCCTGTTTCAAAACCATCATAGCATGACGCAGAGCTGAAAGACAGAATAACACCAGAACTAATCTGTAGTTCTATACTGTAGGACAATGTCGGTAGCGGTTTGAGACAGGGGAAACTTACGAGTCTGTGTCAAGTGAAAAGTAGTCGTAAAGTTTGACTATCCGTGGGTGGTCCAGCTCCTTGTGGATTCTATACTCTCGACACGCGTGCCTGAAACAGAGAGAGATGTCCCACTCCCGTGTTAAAATCTAAAAGCTTCTGTTAAACCCATATCACAATAAGAAAATGATTTGGCTAACCCAAAAGACTTCTGAGAGGATGAAGGATCTTTAAATGATCAGGAACAGATGAAAAGGCCTGAAGACAGTAGGATATAACAGATAAGCTAGTGCAGGCCAAGCTTACTTGTGGTAGTTTTCCTTCTTCTCATCCCTCCAGTTCTTGTTTAACTGGTGGATTTTGACTGCGACGTATCTCTGTTCTGTTAGGTCAAAAGCCTTCAAAACGAAAACCTATTATCATTCTAACTGATGGAGACGTGACATCAATACAAAACACAGTAGAATTGATTCTAATACCAGGACCAGTATTCTTTATCCCGGCGAGAAAACCTGGCACCAATATGAACTCCAGGTTTGGCACAGGCTACGAAATTGATTCCGCTGAACATCGATGAGTTAATTATCATGCAAAATCCTTGGGAGACCATGCAGCACATAGTTCAATGGACTTACAAGTACACATTTAAACAGGATGACACAAAACCAATCCCTTTGATCGTGGCACTGCGCAGTCAGGGCTCTCACCTTGTAAACCTCACTGAAACCCCCTCGGCCAAGTAAGTACAGAAGTAGGTAGCGGTCGTTTAGCGTAGGATGGTCTTTAAACCTGTTTGAAGACAGAGACAACATATTTCACCTGCTTCTGAGGCAAAACATGAAAAGAATAAGGTAACAGTGCCGGACGGGACGTAGGTAGAATAAGGTAACAGTGTCAGTCAGGACATACGTAGAATTATCTTCATTGTGGATCCTCTTGAGCTCGCGGATGTGC
>JACXGI010004960.1:32628-50434 GCA_016801175.1 Esox masquinongy
CACACACACACACACACACACACACACACACACACACACACACACACACACACACACCTTCTTCAGATGGCCCAGTCTTAGTTTGAAAATCTCCTCTTGCTCATGATACTCCGCCTGCGATAACCTGTATAGAAAAACCAAAAAAGCCCTGTGTCAAGCAGAACCTGAACACAGACGCCTTGAAGAAGCAGAGCTGAACACGGAGGGGACGTACGCCTCACTCTCCACTCCGTTGGTCTTGCTCTTGCGTTTGTTCTGCTCAAGGCTAGGGGGCGGGGTCTGGGCCATGGAGGGTGGTTTTCTCTTGGCCAGGGCCTTCCTCTGTCTTTCTATGTCCTCTCGCTGGGAGTTGATCCTCTCCTGTTGCCTGGAGACCACACAGAGGAGACGGCATGGTGACACACAAAACAAGCGGAGGACGGACAAGGACGTGGAGGGGACGCCACGCAGAGCGACACGGACTTCGGGCCGGTCCTTACTTGATGAGGTTCTGGAAGGCATATCCGTCTGTCCACTGCTCTGTGAAGGAGGCGCCATGTCTCACGGTGGTGAAGTGGCCCAGGCGCAAACGGTCCTGCATGCTCTTGTCCCGACACGCCATCTTCTCCTGCTTCGACTGGGGGTGTGTGGAATACAATCGGCTGTCAACGCGGGGAAGCTAACCTTTGGCTAATCGCGCAACCCTGGGTTAAGATGGTCTAGCATCCAAGGCTGTGCTAGGGCCATAAGGGAGAGGAGCATCTCACCTTCTCCACCAGCAGCTTCTTGCTCATGGTCACACATTTGTTCAGGCGTTCTTTGTAGCGCTCCAGCATCCTCTGCTGCTCGTCCAGCTGCCTTCGAAGGTCACAGTTTGCCTGGAAACACGGAACAGGTCAAAACCACATTTTATTTGAGAACTTATTCATGAAACAAAGCAGTCTATAAAATGTCTGTCGGTGACGTGAGATGGCGTTGAAACACCTTGAGACGAACGTTTCCGTTACAGGGGCATAAAAGCCCGCCTCCAAAAACACAGGGATCCATTAGAACAGAAGAAGTAAAACAAGCCTCCGTTGACACAGGCAGACCAATTCAGATTTTTCTTGTAATTTGCCATTTGACCTATCAAACTGGCTTCAGAAATGTCTGATGTGCTCAGCCAAAGATCAATGCGTGGAAAAACCCATTGGAGTTGTGTCACACGTATGCAAACCCAGACAAATCAGAACAGGGATGTGAGACTTGTACCCACCCTCAGCAAGTCATCTATTCTGCCCTCCTTCTTCTCCAGGTCAGAGTTCTTGTTGTTCTCCATAGCAGTTAGCTTCTCTACTGTCAGGTCAGACTGCAGGAGGAAACAGAACAGAGATGGGTCATATAACACAGGACTCATTACAGACAAGTGCTCCGTCCATCGGAGTGTGAGACTTGTCAACAAACCACACATCATTCTTTCAAATGTTTTTCCTATATTGATTGAATAATAATAATAATAATAATGTATTTGAATAAACGAGCTGAGCGCACTCATATAGATGACTGAAGTAACTCCATCTAACCAGCCCGTCCTAAGGTACTTATCCAAAGGGAATTAGCAACTGCCCCTCAGAGGCCATCCCAAACATACGCGACCTGACAATTCATGACTCTTGTCATCTAGAATATTAAACACCAGGCAACATTTTTTCATCATCCAGAGCAACTTGCATGATTTGAACCAGAAACCTTCTGCTAACACAAGTAGAACCATCAGGCAATCTGGTGCCTGACATCAACATGCGCAACACTATCGCTGCTATCGGTAAACTACAAATGCTGTCAGGTTCCATTTTGAAAGCAAACAAATAAGGGTCAATTACTTAACCAACAGAAGACCCACTTCTGAAATACAGCCAAGCGATGGTGACAAGGGGTATACAGTATTCAAGTGAACGTGTAAGTGCAGCCCATCTTTTGTCTGGTACTGTATATTCAGGAGGGCCTGCACCGTTGTACCTGTGTGGCTTTGTGGTTCATATAGAGGGTGACAGGCTTCAGGGACGAAGACGAGTGTTCTGTGTTGGCTGAACCTATAGATGATGAAGGGCTGCCCTGCTGCACCTGGGACACAAACACACATGAAGAAACCCGGTAAACATCACGTCATGGACCCCCCCCCCCCCACATCAGACCGAATGGCACGACAGCTGTATTACGAACAGGGGCTGAACGCAGAGGAATTGTGAGGGGCACTCACCGTGGCTGGGGGGTTGGAGAGGGTCTGATGTTGTGGAGAGGAGCGGACCACAGGAGGCAGACTCCGGGCCGGGCTGGTACCAGGACCGCTACCACCCGCAAACTGACAGACAGACAGAGTGACGTAACGGACCGGCCGGGAGAACACAGCGGTAATTCAGGAAGAGAAATCATTCCTAGCCGTGGTGACAAAAGTGATTCATGTTGGAAAGGGATGAGACTCACCTCAAAGTAATCACTAATTTTCTGTCCTCTTGCTCCTTTTCCTGGGCAATAAAAAAAAGACAGGAAATCAGTGTGCTGCATAAATCTAGACACTGGAGCTGCAACAACAAAATGGATGTCGCAGGCATGACTGAGGTGACTTCGAAAGGTCATGGAGGAGGGGAGAGACCTCACCTTGGCTGCCGTCATACGGTTCTGCTTTCCTCTTTCTTGTTCTCTGGTCATTCGGCTTTTTCTCGGGGGTCTGAAAAAAGAGAGAGAACATAATCAGTACACAACCGTGGGAGATACACAAAAATTACCACGGACGAAGAGTGAGGCAACGTATGGCGTCACTGCTGTCGGACACTGACCTCCAGCTCTTTGTCACTGAGAGAGCCCACGCTGCCGAGGCTCTGATTGGATGATTCATTGTGGCCGGAACCCTATTCAAAACAAATAGACAAAGCAGCCCACAAACATGTACATCAGAATGAGAGCAGAAACCTAGGCCAGGGGCAGACATAACTTCATTCACATTTAAACCAGCAATGAGGAAGGACTGGTATGGGGGTTTTGCCATGTCTTTTATATGACCACCAGTTTCCTCATAGCTACTTAGCGATGAACTGATAAGGTAAGTGATTGTGAGTGAAATGGAGGGCGAAAGAACGAGCCGGGGAGGAACAGCGCCGGATTGACGTCACTATTCATCTCCACACACTCAGCACCTAAGCTGACCTATCAATTCTAATGTCTGTTCCCTTGGTCATGCCTGTCACTCAAATGACTCACTTGATTTCACCAGGCACTGTCATATGAGAGAAATACAGTTAGTCATTCTGGGCACATACTACTGCTCTCTCAGACTTAACTTAGGCTGGTGGTAGTACAACTCAATATTTCTCCTTAAATACCTGTCATTATTTCATCCTTATTTTTTCTTCGTCATTGTTGGAGTCATTTGAAAACCCATCAATCGTCAAATGAATGAAACTACTCCTAAGGGGTACCGGAAGTCTTATACATATTAAATCCCATCTAACAGCCGAATACCTTAAGGAAGGATTTAAAACAGACTGACACATTCAAACGGATCAGAACTGATGTCTCATAGTGTAGCCCCAGCTCTGATCAACCTTCCTCTAGCAGTGTTCCAGGACTGCTTGGGAGCTGAGACGCAGGGAGAGGGAGACCCTCACGATGAGAGAACAGCTGCCTCACCATATCATGGTTCTTCAGACCTTCCAACACCAGGACAGACAGGGTCTCCCCTCACGTTCCCCTCACGTCTCCCTAGGCCAAAACCCTTATTACTCCGCTCATCTTTCCACACACACTGCATCTCTGTCAGAAGGTCCTCGGTCACACAGGGCGTGCGCGGCGGATGCCTTAGCGGGAAGGAGTCGCCATTTTCTTTGCGGCAGCGGCCAGGCTATGCTTTTGGGCTCAGCTCTGCTTATGGCTGGCATAGGGCCCACTCCTGGCTCCGGCGCCGTGACTCTCTCCGGTCTCCGGATCACTTTCCACAAAGACAGCTCTCTAAGATGGAGTCTACCTCTTCACCCTCAGGCAAGACCTCTAATCAAAAGCCTCACCGCTACTGCCATAACATTTCGCCAGAATTTCTATGCACAAGGTTGAACGGCATTCCTTCCTGCCCTTCCCACCCCCCACCACCCCCCTTCTTGGCAGCCATCGGCACTTGAATATACAGCCGCCACATCGTGAGCCAAGATGAGCGTAGACCACATCACACCAGCCAACAAAGGGTCCAGCCCATCCCTGGCCAAGTTAACCCCAGAATTTGAGAATCAAACAAAGAAATATTAAAATGAGTCATAGAAAGGCAAAAAGACATACAGTCATTAAACCAAGACAGGAATACAGAGATCCCGTTCTGTCAGAGGAGGTGGAGGGGAACAGCAACCCCCTAGACCTTAAATATCCAACCACATTGAGGTAATACCTTAGTCACACCGACCCCAGTGAAGCGAGCCTCCAGTAGCTCCTGGCGACGCGGGTCAAGGCTGTGCAGTTCTTCCATCATGGCTGCAGGGACAATGAGCAAGAGACACAGTGTTTGATATTAAATGTGTCGTTTTCCCCCGACAGCAGACAAGAACAATATACACGGAGCCAGTAGAAAGATTCAGAAATCATTAGACAACAGCGCTGTCATTAGACGATTCAGAACCAGCTCAGGGTTTCCTATAGATTAATGTGGAATGTTTGTGTTATTAACACATATAGAACATTCTTAGAAGCTCTGGCTCCTGATGACCTCTGACACACTTTAAACGTGCTGAAAAGAATATGCTAGTAATGTCCAAACAATCTAACTGCCATCACAAAACTTCACCCAACCTTACCAAATCGATGACTAAACAGGCAAGAGCTATTCATTCTACGACTGTTGGCATTGGAAATTAGATAAAAGATTGGTTTATAAACTGATCACAGTATCATGATGGGCTGGCGAAGTAATTTTGCCACTTGCTACACTATAGCTAGACCGTTTTATACTAAGGTCAGGCCAGAGTCCTACCATCTTGTTAAATCGAATCAACTAAAGAACTAGCTGATCAAAGGTTATTTTGACATCATCCACTCACATAGGATAAAATGCTAACAAAAAGAGTAACATGATAACCAGACACTGTCATTTCTCATCATGCTTAGCGAGATGACATGTCAATAATTCAGGTTCTCCCCCATGGCTAGGTATGGCTGAATGGGCGCCTTGTTGGTGATGCCTGATGATGGCATTCCAAACTTCCATGTCTTAGCCTCGATACCTAGCTTGCTAACGTTAGCTGGTAAAAATGTTTGCCACACCTGGTGTGGCAAACATTTAGTTAGTTAACGTAACCTTACACGTTGGTCAGTTACTTGAAGGATTTCAGAGAAGGATTAGACATGTCTGATCTTTAAAAGTAATATATTTTATGTTTCCAAAACAGGGCTACTTAAAAATGTGTCAATTTAAGTAATGGTTAAAGCTAGCTAGTAGCTAACGTTACTGGCTAGAGTAACGGTGATGCATAGCTACAGAAGCTAGTAACCTGGCAAAGGTTCGACTGAATAGATGCATGCAACCTGATGTTTTTAGGATTATTCAAACCCATCCCAGATGGTTTAGCAATACTGTAAAACACTGAAAATAGAACTCGATCATCGTTACCTCCTATTGTAGTTATATTTTCTACGGGTCCAATGTTTTTTATCCAAGATTCTTGTAGATCTCTTCCCCGACACTCCCAAACGAGGCCTCATCCAAATCCCCGTTCTTCGGTGTTGATGTTACCAGTCAGGAGACGAGAGTGTGCTTGGCCCCCAATACGACGGAGGATTCCCTTCGAGGCCTATACGCCCTGGGGTATCCCGACCCGCCTTTATACACCCCCTACACGGGTATACCCTGGTTTACATTCCGTTCTTTAAGGGCCTTACCATGCCTCTTTCGGGATGTCTTATCCCGAACAATGGCCATCACTTGCGCTTTTCATCGCGCATAGCAGTATCCAACAATGAGTAAATATATGTTGTCCTCCAATTTGATAGGTTCGTTCCAATTCTGTGGTCAATCAGAACAAAGTTGGTTTCGGCTTTAGTTTCCTCGCTCCAGCACACAATATGTTACGGAAGTTGTGTTGTTCCGATCATTTCAGTTGAATCCGGATCGATTCGGTTCGGTTTCCAAAAAAATGCAATGTAAACAATAACCGGTAAATCTCATTTTTTCTCGTGAGATTTTTTAAGTTTGCCTTTCCAGATTCACCCCAATCATTGCCCCGAAATCCCCTGTCTAGACAGAAGACAGTTTGAAATTGTAGATTAAGAACTACAGTACACGCGTTAAAACGCTGGCCAAAACATTTCAGGGAAAACAGAAATGCATTAGACTTTGATGTACTATGGCAAAAATCTGAAACGAACCCTTCACATTTTCCTTATAGAAACGTTTGACATTGCTGGGTTTACACACTGCTTTTTATTCATTTTAAAAAGATGTAAATGTAACATGATATACTAAAATAACTCATGAGCACAATTTATTTAAAATAATAAATTATGGCAAACAACTGTGTTGAATGTAAACATACATATCTATGTTCGTTTTCCAGCCCTTTGTTTAGCTGAGCTCATCATCAGCTTTCTACATATGCTGTTTGTGAGTCAAGTTAGGGGTACATTATAAAAAAGCACCTGGGGGAACCAAAAGATGCGTAGACAAAATGGCCCTGAGGGAACCCAATAGCGAAACATGTCTAACGCTTCGCACACACGTCACCCATGAATCAATTTCCATGGTGTCCTTCGCCACGATGGTCTAACAGAGCAGTCCCACTTCTTTGCACCCTTTCTGGGGGGGTAGCGGCCCCACTTCTGCGTCAGACCCCAGACACTGGTCCGGTGATACGTTGGCGTGTTCTCTCCGCTTCTCCGGGCTCAGTCCTGGCACTCTGGTGGTTGGGTATGAGGCTTACGGTACTTGCACTGAATCCAAACGCGGTACATGGTCAGCTGTTTGCCTCTATTCACCTGCAGCCGCCGGTCCACCATGTTCTGGACCTTCTCCAGGCCGGCTTCACTGAAGTAGCCATGGAGCTCCTCTGAAGAGAGATGTCATGGAGATATTTATACATAATTATAAACCCGGTGGTTTGAATCTTGAATGCTGATTGGCTGACAGCAGTGGTATATACAACGGCTATGACATCACATCAGTTATACTGCTCTAAGTGCATTGTTAACCTGTTTTCAATTGCAATAAGGCATGGCAGGGTTTTGTGGTCTATTGCCAATATGCCATGGCTAAGCTGTGTCCAGGCACTCCACAATAAGAACGGCTCTTAGCCTTGATATATTGACCACACCCCCTTGCACATTATTGCTGAAAAATACCCCGGTACATATGACAGTTTCTACTGTATTTATTACCTTGAGTGAAAAAGTAGACTCGTGTTCCATCACCCCGGACATAAAAGTTGTCTGACAAACACCTTCCTGAAAAATAAACATTTAATGGTTTAACTGACTTGATTTAACCCAAAAACCTCTGAGTGCAGTCTGTAATTATTGGGGTAGTGAAACATTTGTTCTTTTGGCTTTGTACTATTTATAAAATGATCAGTTGCTTGGTTAAAGAACATATTCTCCCCTTTTATTTGAGGGTGTTTTTACATATCAGTTTCACTGATTGGAAATCAAATCACCTATTATACATAGTTCCCCTGCTTTAGGCAACCAGCAGCACTGGGACAGATTAATATAATATCGAAATAAAACATGCATGCTTAGTACTTGGTTGCAAATCCTTTGTGTGCAACAACTCCTTGAAGTCTGCAACCCACTGACCCCACCAGATGCTGTGGACCTTCTCTGGTGACGCTCCGCCAGGCCTGTAGCGCAGCAGTAGTGTTTTTTTTTTGCTTAGAGGTAATTTTTCCATTTGACTCATCTTCACCAAATGAAAGGCATGTTCACTCGATTTAAATCTGAAAATGTACCTGGCCAGTCAAGAAACTGACTTTTCAGTTCCTGCTAGTTACTATGGCAGTATGTTCTGTGACAATGCTGTATGGTGAAACTGTAAAAATGTTGTAAAAAGGCTGTAAAATGTTCTTATTGTTGTTTATCAGCTTGTTCTTACACAACATACTCATATGAATCTAACCTTTAATTGAGTGAAAATGGTTCAAAGAAGAAAATTCTTATTTTCAAAAACATGTGCAATCAATGGGGTGAAATCATTTATTTTTGTTCTGCCACCTCGGGTCTCTTGGTGGTCCCAACCCTACGGGTGGCCAGCTCACATTCAGTCCAGTCACAGCTATTTTCCGTCCTTCCACCCCAAGGGGAAGCTGGAGGTACCAGCTTCCACTTGAAGGTAAGACATGAAAGTCCCTGCCCATTTTCAGAAAACTTCTGAAAAACTAACTGTTAAAAGAGTATATAAAATAACTCCACAGCTGTTTTTCATTGTTATAATTTACACTGAAGCAATTAAACAGACACTAATCCAGAGGGAAATTCAGATGTGAGTGCATACATTTTAATACCAGTCACCTGTGGGACTTTAACCCACAGCCCTAACATTTGCAAGCGTCATACTCTCCCCCAACTGAGCTACACGGGGCCGCAGTACAGCTTTTTAGTCCTGCTGGTAAAGTCTTCTGTCAATGGTAGTGGCTGACAGATTCACACACTTTAAATCTGTTGGACAATTGTTTGGGAATTTTTCCAGTCACCCACTGTAGAGAACCTCCTTGGCTTAACAAATCGTTTGAGATTGCTAGGTTGAACAGTGCTTTCCTTATTCGTAATGATTTTCCCAAACTGTGGCCTAAAGTGTTGTTTCTCTTAACAGATGTTTCAGACTCATAATGGTTTTCTTGACCTTTATTATAACTATTTGGCCCTATTGTTGACAGATATCAATAGCGAACAAAAAGCCTAGAGTAAAGACTAGACATAGACCGTTCTCTTATGCTTCCTCGAATGATGTGACAGAACACACCTGACTAACTAGAAACACATGTCAAGCAAATTTTTCCAATACTTTTGTTGCCCTGAAATGTATATTACATAAAAAAAATCAATTGGAAAAACAAACTCATCAAACACTCACAAAACTGTCTAAGCTTAGAGGTGCCGCTGGCTTATTGAGTTAGGTTTGATAAATTACCTTTTTGACGTTTATTGTGATTGCTTTTCCTAATATGTTTGTTTCATATCCGTGTACTTCTGTTTTTATTATTGCTTTAATACAAGCTTTTGGCCATATAGACCTAGGTCTTTGGTTCCATGTATTAATAAAATAAGACAGCAGGATGCGGTGTAAAACGTGTTGTCATTTCTAAAAGGTGAAACCAATACGTACACAAATACCCTCAAGTAAAAGCTAAGAATCTATAATGGTAAATTGTTTAATTTTAAATGTAGACTTTTGGAGTACAGAGCCAAAAGGAGGATGAATGCTTCACTGCTGCAGTAATTTCAGTGTGACCCACCCCCACGGTGTCCACGGTAATTCACCTTTCTTGAAGCGTAGCTGTGCCATGTCATAGCGACCGTAGTCCCGGAGCAGCAGTACCCCACCAGGTTTCAGGAGCCGAGCCAGTCTGCAGACGGAGGCCTGCATCCTGCCAGAGACACGGTGGACGGCACTTAGTTTTGCAGGAACTGGGTGTATTCTTAGTTGTGACTTAGGGGGACAAGGAATGTTAGTTACATGTATCTTTATGATATAACTGTTACTATTTCTTGGGGCTTGGCATTCCGTGTTTAGGCGTGCCTATATCTGTTTCTCCGTTTCCACGGAGACGGATAAGGCGCTAGACAGACCATCCTGGGACGTTGCTTCATAACACCAGCTACCCCAATGTCAACTGCTAGATGGTGGGAATCAGCAGGGAGAGAGAAACTAACACTGGCGAGAGACTTGACTGCACCATCTAGAGACACGTACTATGACTGCTGAATGAACATCGAAGAAGCCTCTGACCTTCATTCTTTCTTTCACAAATACACATCTACATGAACAACTCTTAGCCTATCCGCTAGAAATACATAGACCTAATTTCCCAATCACACGCACCAGCAAACACACACACCCGGGACATGCTTTTCACTGTGCTCGAAATCCACATACTTATCAGGGTGGAGCGCTGAGAGCACGAAAATGAGCACAATGACATCCAGGCTGGCATCTGGGACAGGGTAGACGGCGGCCTCATCGCTCAGGTCGTGAACGAAGGCAAAGCAACGCCTGGGGTCGTAGTCCGAGTTACTCTGGTGGTGGAAAGGACCAGATGAATGAACCCATTTATCCGAAAGTTAATGACGTCATCCGTCAAGTGTCTGTCATTCTTACCTTGACCAGCTCCACAGCAGTGCTGGAGAAATCACAGCAGTAGACAATGAGCCCGGGGTCACTGTGACACACACCAGGTAACGCAGAGAAAACAATGCTGTTAACAGGGTTGCATCTCAAACATCTAGCGACTTCTGAACAGCTGGTATACAGTACAAGGCTGGTTGTATGTAAAACATGTGGCTTCTACAAGGCCAGTAGCTGGTGTTATAAAAGGTAAACACAAAAGGCACACAGACTGCACACTCCGTAAAGAGACTTTCCCACACACAAGTTATCCCAACCACCTGTCACTGAAAGGATGACATGCTTTTAGTCGTCAGTTGCAGCTAAGGTCCAAGCAAAATGTTTCTTCCGTTTTTAACCCAACCCCTTGGAATTGGCTTCCGTATTACTCACTTGTTGGTCTTCAGAATGGGAAAGACAGTGTTGCCAACTCCACAGCCCACCTATTGGATATGACAGGAAAGAGGTTAACCTTATACAGTCCTTCCAAACTAAGGAGACCGGGGGGAACTTCAGTAAACACCAGACCACAGGCTTATGGGTAAAAAAAACAAACACATGGCGACTTATTTGAGAGGTACGCCATGCAGAGCAAACTTCCACTATAGCTACTGTAAGGGACAAGCTGGGAACCTCGGGCTACCTCAGGTGTGAGGGAAAATTACAGTACATAGCAGGCTCAGATATATTAATCAGGTCCCAGATCGGTTTGTGCCCTTACCAATTCCACTGCTGACCCCCAAGCCCAACATGTTTGGCATTCCATGGGACAATGAGTTGGCAGTAAGAACACAAACTGACAGGAACGCCAGTCAACAGACACCTCAGCCGCTCTGTGACCCATCACAACGCCCTCACCTCCAATATGCGGTAAGTGGCATTGGATCCTGGGAAATCACCATCTACAGGGGCTGGAGGCCGCGCAGTAACTGGACTGCTTGGGCTCCGGCCTTCATCCACATTGTGTGGGCAGGATGTCCCAGCTACGCCATCGGCAGCATAGGACCCCTGGTTAAAGCGACACCGGGGAGCAAGCTCTGGGAACTCTGTGAAGAGCCAGTGGCGGTCTTTGAAGAAGCGGTTCTCATGGATGGTGTAGAAGTCATTCCAGTACGCATTTGCCCGACAGTCAAAGTCCTCTGTTCAATTGAAGGGAAGAGGGACACATTTACTACCATAAAAAAAAACAATGTTTCTGTTTTAGTACTGATGTACAGATAGTAAGCAGGCTCGCGGTTGTTTGGCATCTGTCACCTTTCATTCTGAAAACATCCTACTAATTACTTCCAGTTCGCACATGAGCCTTTAATGGTGGCATCTGGCTCATGGTAGGTATACAACCCATTTCCAAAACATCAATATCAAATCTTAATGTTTGTAATGTTCATATGTCAGTTCAGCATCCTCTTATCACCCGCGAAGATATGAACCCCAGTAACAGCCAATAACTATTAGGAAAAGGCATTTTCATTTTTAGCTTTATTCCCTCTTCAGACAGTTTAGCCGTTGCCACGGCCGTGCAGCTTATTAATATGCGTACCACGTCGATGTCACACATAAACAATAACATACAGCAATGGCGCATTTCCACTGGTGCTTTACCCCGGTACCAAGGCTACACCGGTGATTTATGCTAATGTTGGCTCTAGACTTTCCTGTTTCGACTATACATTTGATACCAAGGACTTAAAGAGGGGCTCAGGTGAGGAGGGAGGGAGGAGTAAACTATCAATGCGATTCGGTTTTCTGGTTAAATATAAAATGCAACATTTTTCTGGTAGTAAAATAAACAATAGCACCATGCTCAGTTTGTTTACAATAAGGCGTTTGAACTTGAGTAATAAAATAAATTTCTTCCTCGAACTCCCGCGACTGGCTCCTTTTCCACCTTTACTTGTGACACTGCAACATGTACGCCAGTGTATTCATTATTTAGTTTTTTAAGTATTTTGTCAAAACTATCTACCTTTAATAGAAGGATTTGGGAGAATTCTGAGTTAATGTTGTATTGTAATAGGTTCTGCAGGCTACGTCAATGGCATCGTACCAACTCTTTGCGTTCTGATTCTTTGCTTCCCTGTACTGTTGCTTTATTTTATTTATTTTATCAGGGATCTGTTTGTTAGATCGGATGAAAACCATTAGAGAACCCTAAAGCAAACGATACACATCGCTATTCTATTTAGCACAACATGCCGCATTTTCGCAGCACGTAACACGTCAACCCGCAAACCCTGCCTTAAGTCCAGGGCTTGGCACCAAGTGAGAGCCGGTCTACTCGGCCAGTACGACTGGCGCTGGCCCGTGTGAATGGAAACAGAAACAATTCTGGACTTTAGGGTAAAACACCAGTGTTTGGCACCAGTGGAAACGAGCAAAACATGACACAACGTTGAGTTTGTTTAACTGTCGGGAGAGAAATAGTCACTGCACACCCGGCCCCTAACATTTCTCCCATGCTTCCCATGGCCCTACACAAACATAATACTGTTCTGCCTGACTCCTGGGTTTATTGGAAAGCTACATAAAAACACTTCGCTATAGACTCACTTCACTATAGACTTTGCCAAATGAGACCACGCTGGTGAGGTTGAAGTCAACTGAATTTGCTGCATGATGCATGATGCATGAGGAGATCATTTGCATTGAGAGAAGCATTCGATATGCAAAACACTGGTGAGCAAAATTGATACTGCATAGTTAGGTTTTGATCCCACCTAGATAATCCAAGAAACTGAAGAGGGGTTAATGCTTGGAGCAACATTTATCAAAACTGCAATGCATGTTTACAGTAACAAATATTGTACCTTTAAAATACTGAAAGAACTGATTTTGAAGAGGATTCCAATCTTAGGTTAACTGCCCCTTTAATCACATTTCATCCAGTGCAAACAAGCCTATCCAGGCCTGAGACAATAGCGGGGCACATAATTGAACTCCCACAGCGTTCTAATGACAAATTAAGCTAAGTCCGTCCCCCTTTAATTCCCATAGCACAAAACGTTTCACAAAAGAATGGGTGTAATTAATACACCTCTGGGTTGTTTTTATTCCCTTGAAAACATAATGCATACATTGCAAAACATTTAGTAAAACTGAGTTTCAACAATTGCACAAATTCCATTTGGTCTACGTTTCAAGGAAAACATGGACGAAACTACAGTACATAAGTTGTTTCACAACTAAAACCCTGTGTTTGGTAGAATGAACACACTCATTTCACTGTACTTGACAAGATCATCCACCACAACACCCCCACCAACCTTGCTTCTCTTGAGGGAGGGGCTGACTGTTTTCTTGCACCTTCTTTTTGGCTGCAGCCTCTTGCTCCTCTGTCCACTCCACATTGTCCCTAAACGGGACAAAAACACCATTATAAACTCAGAGGATTACCTACTACTGCCTCATTCGGCTCTGCCCACTCCGTGTGTCTGTATCTACTACATGTATGCTAAAATACAATACCATGCGTTATGCTGAAAAACCTGACGAGGATCTGTCAGGAAACGGGTTCCGAATTGAGGTCTTTTCAGTTCTCCAGATGTGGACTCTGGTAATATTTGTACCGGGTCAATGCTGTTTTCCTCGGATATCCCCCTCACCGTATCGGGCGCTGCCATGTTGGAACAGACGCACCGGAAATAATGGCCAGGGGTGTATTCCGGTTTAGTCCACCAAACAGAATTTCTATTGGACAAAATCTGTTTGATCCCTCCTCGTTTTTCTGAGAGGAAACCAAATTAAGTTGTTTTATATAAACTAAATTAGATTACAGGTTTCCCAGCAAACGAATGACAGCCAAACAAAGTGTTACAGCAAAACGTAACAACGTTTACGCTGTTTACATTTCAAACTCCACTGAAGTAACACAGGGGTTTGAATAGAGGCGCAAACATGCGAGATATCCCGAGAACGCATCGAGGCTGACCGACCACTGGATACTCGACAGACCTGGATTTGGATTTGGGGTAATTTCAAGTGAAATATTGGTCCATAGTTGTTAATGTACTCAAAACTTATAGATACTAGACAGTTACTCAAGTGTCGTAACTACAACTACGTAGGCTATTAGTGACCCCTTTTAATTTTGTAAAAAAATAATTCTGGGTTTTGTTGAGAAGCACTTTCTGCCCATCTCTATACTAAATAATCTTTGCCCCAGGTAAATCAGTTGCCTTTGAGTATTCCGTTACACCTGTCGAGGGCGCCATAGCCCTACGGTAGAGGTTTGAAACTGGTTTGCTCGATGTTATTCTCATTTGTAATAGAACAATTACAAACACAGCAAGAACATACTTCAAAAAACATTCGGATAAAGGGTGAAGTCTAAAAAATGTAGTCAACATACGCAACATATTGTACTTCAGAAAACTTGATCGAGAATGAGATAGGATGTTTAATTTATCAGAAAATCGCCAGAATGTTGGTCAAGTTTCCTCTCGTTCTGTAGGCTTCCATTCATCCATTGTCCAGCCACCCGGACTCTATCTACGTGAGTTCACAAAGAGTTATGTCCTATCATACGCTAAGCAAGGGAACGTTGAGCCATCTTTCGAGACATAGGGTCGATGAGGAAACATATGGTGGACGCCATTCTGAATACAAATGAAATATAGCCTAAATTGATAGATTTCATTCATTACACTAAACTACAGAATCATTACAAATAAATGCATTATTTTATATATATTTTTAAATATATTGAAGGGAACAAGCAACATATATCCTTGTAACTACATTTTAACTGGCAAACGTTGGTTACAGTTAACTGATTTCCATCACTTCCAACAACGATAGCAAAGCACCAATTCATAATGCAACTTTACACACTTTGAAATAGCTGTTTATTTGTTTCATTGAACATTTAGGCCAGCACATACATGCAGACGGGTGACAAAGTGAAGGAACATAACAAATGCAGATGCTTCCATACAGGTGTACTGCATGAAACAATCAATTAACATCCTATCATGCTCTGTGGCAGGTATAAAAGTGCTTACCAGGACCAAGCAACATCAATTTTGGATCGAGATGGCAAGAGGAAAGATCTAAGTGAATTTGAAAGCTTTTCAGTTGGAACAGTGACTAAAGTTACAGCTGCATTTAGATCTGTGGGAGAGACATCAGTACCCACGGTTGGTAAATATGGTTGGAAATTGTTGTCGAAAGTGCAAAGTGTGCAAAGCTGTTATCAAGGCAAAGGGTGGCTACTTTGAATAATCTAAAATATAAATGTATTTGATTTGTTTAACACATTTTTGGTTACTTCATGATTCCATATGTGTTATTTCTTAGTTTTGATGTCTTCACCATTATTCTAAAAAGTGGAAAATAGAAAAAATAAACAAAATACCCTTGAATGAGTAGGTGTGTCCAAACTTTCCACTGGTATGGTATATATATACAATAAACTTTTCTATCCTTTAAAAAATGTCTACAAACGTTTGGTAAATGTATTGCAACACCCCACCAGTGTCACAACACTCCTTAGCAGAAAGAATCTGGGATCTATAATAAGACACTACAGGCAGTTTGTAAAAGAGCTCTGTTAGCTGTATGGTGTTCTGTACAACATCATGCATTTTTTTCACATTCATTATGAAATCACCATAGAGCATAGAAATGACATGTCCAACACTTTCCCTCAGAGGTTGGTCTTAAATTCACTAGGCCTTATAAGAATAATAAAACAATTTGTTGGTGAAATAAGGGCACCTGGAGGCTCTGCTGTATCAAAATAAAGAACAATTGTAAGACATAAACAGTTTTAAGGCCTTGTTTTTTTTTTACATAATATATACAATTTATTTAATCTAACTGATATCAACATACAGTAGTCTGCACATGAAACATGAATACACTTTATCAGATGACAATGCGGAGGGTCTGTCTCTGTGGGACTTTATTGCACCGCTCTCATAGAGCCCTGAATTCTGCTGACTGTGATTGGTCCAGAGTCCCTCAAGAGTTTCCACGGTATGTCACATTGGTGAATGTGGAAGTGGCTCCTTTGTATAAGGGGTTGTTACCCTAGAAAAATGGAAAGAAAATAGAAGACAAAATAAACACCAAATCAGACTCCTGTCAGGAATAAATATTCTTTGCCTTTCACATTCTCTCCAACAGGTGGCAGCATTGTTCTAGAAGCACAGTCAGACCCTCACCGTATCCCACTTAGCCTTCGCCTTCTCTTCCTGAAACTTGGCAAACTCTTTGCGGTCGTGGATGGTAACAAACAGCTTCCAGATGAGCAGGCCAGCCAGACCCAGAAACAAGATGGCCCCGGCCACTGCCATGAGAACATCTAAGATATCAGGTCCTTTAGGACAGTCTGAATGACAGGGTTGAAGCATGTGGGAAGAGGGGCGAGGAGAAGAGACGAAAGGAGCAGAGGGGAGAGAAGAGGAGAGGGTTTAGGTGGAGGCTATCTTTCTGGGAAATCGTGGATCCACATCATTAGTTTGGGTGTCAGTATAACCATTTTGTGACAACTGGTGATGCATAAAGGGATTATAAAATACATTTCACTGACCAGTGTGCCTCACTTCTGATTTTTTATTTCGTTCCACTTCAGGGTGTGTGTGTGTGTGTGTCTGAGAGGAGCGGAGTACCAGGGTGACAGCCAAGGCTGAGTGGTACGATCTGTGCCTACTCTACTCTCTAGAGCTGCCTGCCTGCCACACACATAAAGACTCCCCGGCACCCAGTATTTTTAGCTGGGGAGAAGACAGACCCTCCACCTCCTCCTACAGTCTTCAGCCTTCAGTAAAACACACTCTGACTGCACACAAAATACACGCAATCCACAACACAGCGTCATCGGAGTGAGGGAAATCACTGTCCTCTAGACCCGTCAAACCCACATCATGGTCGTTATGAACCCAGAACTTGGAGCCACACTCTGACCGACGGACTCACCAAGCTCCATGACGTACAGCGTGGACTTGCCATCGTCGTCCTCGTAGTACTGGAAGCGCGCCACGCAGTCGTCCTCGTCCTTATAGGTGCAGTTCACCGAATTCTTCTCATGGAAGCCTGGGGGGAGAGAAAAAAAACTGAATTAGGGGTGCGATAGAAATGGAGGACAGTAAGAGCGAAAGACTGGAGGTTGAAGATGTAGAGAGGCTGGAGTTTAAGGATGTATGGATACTGGAGGTTGAAGATGTAGAGAGGCTGGAGTTTAAGGATGTATGGATACTGGAGGTTGAAGATCTAGAGAGGCTGGAGTTTAAGGATGTATGGATACTGGAGGTTGAAGATGTAGAGAGGCTGGAGTTTAAGGATGTAGGGATACTGGAGGTTGAAGATCTAGAGAGGCTGGAGTTTAAGGATGTATGGATACTGGAGGTTGAAGATCTAGAGAGAATGGAGTTTAAGGAAGTATGGATACTGGAGGTTGAAGATGTAGAGAGGCTGGAGTTTAAGGATGTATGGATACTGGAGGTTGAAGATCTAGAGAGGCTGGAGTTTAAGGATGTATGGATACTGGAGGTTGAAGAT